>JAHPZR010056236.1:0-62500 GCA_019787425.1 Platygyra sinensis | reverse complement strand
TGGTAAGACGCATAACCAACCTATTTACCTCTCTGTCTTTGTTAATAAAGTTTTATTTAAGTACAGAATAGAAAACTTTGGTCATTAACTACGAAAAAATGCTCCGCGCAAAAGCGCAATGTCTTACGTGAAATTGGTTACGTTATACATGAGAGAAGTATTAACGTTAGTTATGAGAAACAAATGTAAAGTAGGCTAAGGGATATGTGTGATACATAGTTGTTGTAATTACTAGTAGAGCGGGAAACCAATAAAGCTTTAATTCATCTATAAGAAATTTTACGATTACGGCGCAAATTCTCGCGCGCTCATTGGCTAATTTTTATTGTCAATAAGCGAACAGACACATAAATTTATAATTTAGGCGATACGTCAACGAACGAGAGCGGACAATTTGACAATTTGTTATCGTAAAAAACAAATTGATGTCAGTTTTTAATGCGTCTATCCTGTTATTAACAATGAATTTCGTCACAACATTGTCAAAGTAGTCTGCGGATCCACTCGGCTATCGCCTCGTAGATCCAAAGCTACTTTGACAATATTATGACGAAATTCATGATTAATAACAGGACGGACACATGAAAAACTGACGTCAATTTGTTAAGCAGCCCTCAGAAAATACGCACGCTGATTGGTTAAAAATAGTGTTTCCATAACTCGATGGAAACACAGAACCAGCGCGAGCTGTTGACGTAATGATGGCGCGAGCAAAGAGAATTTACATTTTGTCGATTAAAGTTAAGAAGCTGTTTCCCATTTTTTGGTCGCGTTTTTTCTAAAAGAAATAGAAAACATGTTCTCCCTGTTTCTATCGAGGTATAGAAACACTCGTGAAAGTTTGGGAGAACTCGAAAAAGCTGTGGAAACACTCAATAACGGTCCGTGTTCTCACAGCATCAGCATTTCTCGTTCTCCCAAACTTCCCTTCGCGTTTCTATGAACTCGATAGAAACAAGGTACATGTTTTCTATCTCTTAAACATAAAAAAATATATCTTCTTAATCGAAACAAAGTGTAAGGAGTAAACAGAGAAGTAAAATCGTCAAAATCTGAGCTAATTAAGACCGGGTACCCAAACCTCCGTCACGGGAATGATTTCCTTTGTTTTATAACTTGATGAATTATTAATAAGTCTGAGAAATGAAATGTCTGATATTTCAAGTTTCACTCTATGACGCTCTAGCAGATGAACTGAAGGAGATACCGATCACCGTTCACAGCTATTGAAGTTAAGTGGAACTGACTTCCTTCTAACTAACACCATGAAAACATTATATGCTCCTAGACTAGTCGGCTTTTTGAAGTTATTTTCCAACTGCTGCAACTTTTATTTGAGTTTAAACTCAGAAAGAGGGGACATTTTTTCTATTTCTAATTTTACGATTCTTTCGTTTCTAGGAGCGAACAATACTATTTGAAACTGTATTGGCAATCAGAAGACAAAAATTCGGAAAAGGTTGGCATAATGTGCAAACCTACATCAGCATTTGTTCACAATTAGTCCTGAGTTTTGTAAAAACTGACCTAGATAAGTCTCTGGAGAATCGGTTTTAAACGTCGAGCAGTTCGAATTTTCCTTAAATTCATGCTATCCCGATTATTTTGATAAAGGTTGTAAGTAAAGTTTATTAGACACCAGTAAAATATATTTACTCACCGTTGCAGGTTACGAAGGATAACGCGAGTGTCAAAACTAACAATAACAACATACTCCTTGTTTTAAGAGGCAATGATCTTCTTTTTTAACAGCTGAGGAAAGAAAATGACAAAGATCGTGATATCGTAGAAAATTAAAGAACGACATTCTCTAAAACTACACAGCGTCAAGCAACACATCAAAATGACAACTATCTCAGAATGATACTTTAAAACAGCATTTATGTTAATCTCATTAACATTTTGCATGCAATAAAATTATATTTTAGATGGAAATAAGCGGCTCAAAGGCGTTCACCACTTCACTGCTATTTACAAAAGTATTAATTAAATCTAGGTAGCAGTTTTTAGGTGTTCGAAAATGACCGCATTTAAACTGTCTGCAAGGAAATTGTGTTCTTTTCTTAACCAAAGCTGCCGAATTTCTTGATTAAAATGTTATTGGTGTTATTAATCAACGTCATGGCTCTCGGGGAATATTAAAGGTACTGGCGGAAACAGAGACTACCAAGAGTAAACAATGTTGGATTTGCAAGACTAACATTGCAAGGTAAAAGTGGTCAAGTTTACAATTCAAAAAATATAATTAACCTAAATTCGATTTTGCAGGAAGCCGAAAAACAAACACCACCATATGTTTTCACAATAGGGTTTCAGCAGCAGACACCGTTTAAGTTACAGAACCGAAGAACGCAATTGTAAAAATTTTAGCGAAGAGGCAGTAATCTATAATCATAAAGAGTCTATGTGTCTTGCATCACTTCAATACGTTTGATTTGATTTTAGAATAACTAGTACTGTCTTGAACATCTTTTAAAACATTGAAGAACAATTTTAAAATTATTTTTAAAAAGCACTGAGTGCTAAATTATTTTTAGGCGACGCTGAAAGCGAGGCTGTAACTCAGAAATATATAATAGGTACAAGCGGTTTCTTGTCTCGACAACTTTTTTTACTGCTTAATTCTAAAAATTGGCTTCACCTTCGTCTTTTTGTCTTTTGAGAAGCAATTTTGTTGCTTTAAGTTGGCTTAGATCTTATCCCCATTTTGAAACGTGAGTTCCTGACGACGTGAAACATTTATGTGAAACACTAAATGTGCAACATTAAGGCCCGTTTACACAGGCGATTTTTGTCGCGCAACTCAATGCAACTTTTGTCGTGTTAAAGTTGCAACTTCAAAAACGCACGTGTAAACCAGGTGCGATTTTCAGTGCGATTTGTCGCCGCAATATCGCAGGGGTTTCGAACATGTTTGAAACTTGATGCAACTTAAGCGCGACAAAAATTGAATCGAGTTGCCGCGACAAAAATCGCCTGTGTAAACGGGCCTTAAAACATTAAATGTGCAACATTTAATTTATTTTTTCCCAAATAAAAATCTAGTGTTATCAGACTGGAATAATTTTTACCTGTACCAAATAAAACCCGCGAAATGCAAATTTTCTAGATCCCTGGTTATTCATTGTCTGCCATTCCTTTTTTTCTGGTTCAGTAACAGAATGAATCATCACTGATATTACTTTTTTTGTCCCCAAAAACACGGGTTAACAACTAGTCAAAACAATCCGGCGCTTGTTTTGTTCACAAGACTGGCTATTTACCGAGTAAGTTTACTACTGAAAATGAGCTTAACATGCCAACTGATACAGAATATAATATCAGTTGCTGTGTTGAGCTCATTTTTAGTAGTAAACCAAGTGAAGCGTACCCTTTAGATTATATTAATGAATTGATTATTTGAATATTGAACCCGCTAGTCGTTTCAAGACAAGAATAGACATTGATTATTTGAATATTACACCCATTAGCCATATTCTTGGAACGACTCAGAGCGGGTTCAATATTAATTAATACAATCTTGAGGATCACCCTCAAGATTGCACGTACGCTTCACTTGGTTTGACTGTAGTAGCCTGAGAAATGTTCCCAACGAAACTATAACCTTCGTATTTGCCTTCGAAGTAGCCACAAAAGTCACCTGTTAGCTGGTTTTGTGGAATTTTGGGTTTTACATCAAATGTAAGAACACTTGATAAACGTGCCACTGAATATGAAAAGTGAGCATTACCTTGACCGTTCTTAGTTGAAGGTCGATCTCAGATGCGCGCACTTTAAAACACTCATGACCATCAGCTGGCTCAGTGGACAAATCATCAGCATCGATTGCTACGGAAACAAAAAACTTGATTCAAAAGAGGAGATGAGTTCAATTGAGACTGGAAGTAATATAACCTAACAGATTAACAGATTATTTGAAGAAGTTTCACTGACAGAAGGAAATACATATATTTCATGTATATTATACCAGAAGGAGAGCGAGGTTACGTCTCGAAATCGTGTCATTCTTCGGCTTTCAGATAACTAGGCTAGCTGCTTTTTCTTGCAGAGTTTCTACTTTGAGAATAAAACTGAATGTGCATCATCCTGATGGATGGCTGGCACTGGAAAGGAAAGATGGATTTTGGTCACTCTTGGAAATAACTGAGCTAGGAGAATATCATTTCACTCCGACAAAAAGCCGACTAATCGAAGCTGTTATCCAAGTTTATCTTCATTCAAAGTTTCCGCTTTGGCATCCCACAGACAAGACGTGATGTCGAGAGACTGTGAGATCAACTCTTACTTCACTCCAAATTGTATTTCGTAACTCAGACATACATAGAAATTGTTCAAGTTTGATCATTATTCCATTTCTAATAAACACCTGCTATGCACCTGCCAAAACAACATCTCACAATCGATCATTTCTCTTTGGTAAACTTTTTTGACACTCAACGTGAGTTGATTGAAACCATGCAGTAAGCGCTGAATGACACAAATGCAGCAGCTACGTTTTAATTGATATAGCTAAAGCACTGAAGTATAAGATGGAGTGATATCTTGGTCTGCATTTCGGTGATGGCGCCGTGGTACGCGCTAATGTAACGAGTGTAAATCAAATATCGTTAAATGCTGCGATGTGTTGAATGTGAGACATCTTTCATGTATGTGTAGTGGATATAGGAAAAAATACTTACAATATCATTCACCCGCTCACCATTTCAACACAATCATGTGTGGTATTCGTTTTTCATGTAACACAGAAACGCTCCAATGACGTTGAATTTTGGTGCGCTGAAATGTTGAGTCTGATTATGCATCGAAGCAAACTGAACATAGAACACTCTCATTTGTTATTAATTTCAGCAGCAACAATGCTCTATTTACTATTGACACTTAACAGACATTTGCGAGGGGGAAAAGTGTTTAAGTCGAGCCAGGGGGACAAATGAACCTTACGGTTTTCGAGTTATTTCCCTGCCTAACAAAACAGTGAAAGAGTGAAAGAGACAAGTAAATAAATTAAGTTCAAACATAGGGACAGACCGAACTATGCAAGTAGTGGAGATATTTTGAAAACAAAACCACGGATTTTTTTCCTCAAACTAACGTAATGCCTGAATCGAATCTTAATTTTAGTTTTAAAAGCTGACTACATGCAAGAGATATCAACTTTGCGGGCGGTGCCTGAATGCGTTTTATTACTTTGCGTTATGCGGTCGATTTGTATTGTCTAGGGGGATGTAAAAGCTATTTGCATATTTTAATTAAAGAGCAATGGGTAATTGCTAGTTTCAGAGAGCAACAAATTATAATATCCTTAATAGAGGAGACGAAAACACACAAATTAACGACGCGCGGTTTTGCTCTAATTCTTATTTGCACTGTTACCAGTGATACGAATCTTTAATTCTGAGCCCTACCCAAATCGTTCTCCCAGTATTCAGGAAAAGTTGCTACTTTGTTCCAATAGAATTTAACTTAAGTTTTGTGACTGTTAATGTATATAGTATGGGATTTTCAGTGCACTGTAATCAGGTGGTTCTGTGGTTATCAAACTGTTAATCTAATGGCTTTCATCGATTCGACTGAATGAACACAGCACACAGTAAAAACACCTTGCAAAACATTAATTGCGGAATAGAGCGTCCCTATTGGTTCATTCAGTTGAAGCAGGTACGAGAAACTGGCATTTCATTTCAGTGTCAAGAATTCCCGTTTCAATTTGCAAATTTACAAAGAGCGACGGATTTACGGTCTCTAAAATACGGAAAATAAAATGATTCCTATTGCAGTGATACCACAACTCACGGAAAACCCGCTTAATTCTAAAAACAATCACAACCATTTAGCATTGGAAAGTATTCTAGAAAAAAATATATTCATTACAATCTTTTTAAATTTGAGATTCATACAGTTAGAACTCAGCATTACATCGATCAACAAACAAGGATTATATTAATTCTTGGGCATTGGAGCAAATTAGAAAGAAGAATATTTGCCCATGGCCTCAGGCGCAAGCGATATGACGTACTTATTTTCTTACCACATTGACAAACAGAAGTCTTTCTTTTATTTTAAGTTCAGTTCTTGTCATAGCGTGAGCACTTTGAGTGGCGATTTTGAAAGCCTCTCCATCTCTGCACATTTAACTGAGACGAACATGGCCATTCTAGAGACCGATATTGAAATTAAGAATCAACCATTTTTGCGCAAGCACTTGGAAATAACTGTCACTGATCTAGAACGAACGAGAAACTACTGTAAAAATCTGTGTTGTTGTAACATGTATGTATTGAGGCAAGTAAATTAGCAATTTGAAAGACTTTGTGAGAACAATAATCAGTCAGATTTATCTCACGATGAATACCTTACTGCTCTTCAATCTTGCCTCTATTTTCAAAGATGGAAGTCACGTATTATAACGTTGCCTCAACAGTTTTATTGAAAACCGTTTCATATATGAAAAAAAAAACTTTTATAGCAACAATAACGGGCAAACACTGATGAAAAATGCTGTTTTTAGATAAATTTTAAAAAGCAATTACAGAGATGGAGCAAATTACGATTCCATCTTTAAGAAGCAGCAGACCTCCTCAACGAAAGGTTGGCCTCATGCAAGATGTTATCTCAAAACAAATAATCCTTTAAAATTCTACTGCCTTACCTTAATAAAACCCCAGGTACATCGTCAACTAAATATTAGGTTCTTCGCTTATAAAGGTCGAGTCTGGTTAGGCCACATCTCACAAACCAGGCTTTCAATTTGATAGCTTTAACTGAAAAGTTAATGCAACTACACTGCGCTTCTGTCTCAAGTTTACCCAGCTGGCCCGATTACAGAATTTGAATCAAGTGACAAATGCTTGCACGTCATGAATATTTTTTTCCTATCTATGTTAATCTTGTTTTTTATATCTGATGTTAATCATGTTTTTTGTACTACGGTGCAAGGACGGAGATGCCTCTCAAACACGACTCAATCAAGAAGTCATCAGTGAAATTCAATGTGAATTTACCTCGAGCGAATTAGGAAGTGATGTAATTCAAAATTATCTAACATTAACTTAATGACTCAGCAATGAGTGTTAATTATGAACAAAGAGGTTTGAAAAAATTCAGAGAAACGAGCGTTCACACAAACTTTTCCAATTAATTTTCTCAAGATAGAACCCAAACCATTTTCGAAATCACATATAATTTGTAAAATCCTAGGTTGTGATCGACGCCTCTGTCCAAAATAAACATAATTAAGCCTCCTTTTTTTGCCGAACTTATTTGTTTAGTATTGAATAGTTGTAGAGATATAAAGAGATAGCTATACCTAACTATCGCAATATAGATGGCTCATCAATCAAAACAGTATAGTATGCGCCAAGATAAGTTCCATATACCGGTTATTTAAAAAGTACTTTTCGATTCGGAGGCAATTCAGGGACTGATAGATTTTCCGCAGTCGGTACATGACAAAAGCCGGTCAGGAAAGTAAATTTTTCACGGTAGGGGTTTAACCCTTAATTTAGTACAGATTCAGCTTTTGTTATTGCGAAACTGTTGTGCCATAGATTAAATGTTTGCCTACTCTTGTCATTCATTAGTCATTCTGTTGATGACAGTCATTTCCCACGCTCACGTTCAAAAAATCTGAAAATGTTCATCTGTTGGCTCAAGTTCTTGAATAAATAAGGTCTCTTTGATTTTGCAATGGTAGTCAAATTTTACACTAGTAAAACTTAACGACGGCTTCATGATAGGAAAACTGAACACTCTACATGTAAGGCCCTCCCTAAAAATAATGACAATACCTTAGGGGCCATTTCTGACCACGTCAAAACTACTGGACATAACATCAAGTGCGGGGATAACTTTGACATTTTGGCGAAGGGTAAAAACCGATTACCAAGCAAATTCAAAGAGATGTATATGTTGTGGTTTATAGCGGTCAATCCGCTAAGAGACACCTAGCGGTTCAAAGGCATGTCACTGTAAGAAGCAAAACATTTTTTTTTCTGTCCTAAATAAATAAGTGCTGCGAAAAAAGGGAGGCTTAATTGTGTTTTCCTTCGATAGAGGCGTCAATATAAAATAACCTCGACACTTGATTTTTTTCCCACGCTTGGCACTGGTTTGCGGTGATCAATTCGATACTAATATTATTATTATTTAAAAAAAACTGCTTGAGATTTCAATTTACCTAAATTAGAAATCTATTTCATCCAAAAACCATTATGTATGATGATCAAGAGTAAATAAAGGTAAGAGAGTGAATCTTCCATATAGTCCTTTGATCCCTCCTAAGTTATTTTTAGACATGGTACCCAGTTCTTCCGTGGATACTACTGGATCGTTGCGTACATGTTTCTTTTTTTGTCGTTGTTGTTTTTTTTTATGGAGAATTAGATAAGAGCAGATGAATACTACTATTCATACAAATTTTCGTTTTAAATGAGTTCTTGCTTTTGTGACAGACTACGCTTGAATTTCGAAGCTTTTGCGTGACGCGGCAATTACATGACGGTCGAGAGAGCTCTCATGTTGGTTTAAAAAGTGACTGAACAGCTCTTGTCAGTAGAAAAAGTATTATTTTAATATTTTGGAGTTTCTTGAGAGGTAAATTCACGCTTTTGAAGCAAAACTCAGTGTTGGTGCCCACCCAGATGTAAATAGGCACCAGCATGGCGGCTCATTACAAATCTCTACAAATTTGGGTAAAACGTTTCTCCAAATATCTCAGTTCTATAAGAAAAACTGCTGTGAACTGAATCTTGGCGAAAGTCTTTGCATATTTACCTTCTTTCTTTTCTCAGATTCTGGACTTTATCCAATGAACGCTTTTGATTTTTATTTTGATTTATTTTGAATGGCGTGACACTGAAAACCAGCAAATTACCTTATTTTTACGGTGTTTTTCTTGGAATCTGGAACGAGCGTGACATGCCGAGTAAGACTGGGGAGAGAGGAGGCTCACGTGCAGGACTTGTACCCCCTGCTAACTCACGCGTGCTTCTGATAGAAATCACGATTTCTGGTGTTTTTCTTCCAACGTAAATTACTATTTTCCGGATGTTTCGTTCAATCTAACAATATTATATTTTCGTAAATCATAATATCGTGACACGGCTGTCTACCCCTTAGTGTGATATTTTGACCAGCGTTTCTAAGCCCAGCAGCTTCGTTGAAAATAAACGATTTCTTGAGGTGGTAAAATTAATCTACCCACTAGTGAAATATAGCTCATCAATCAAGGGCGTGAAAAACACAATACCAAACATTGGCCGTAGATTAAAACTGAAGAAAACACTAAAAATGTAACTTAGGCTTCGGACGAAAAATAACCGGTAAGATGCTGCAAGGCACCCATCGGATTAAGGAAGTACTAAGATCTACATAAAAAATTATCTACAGACGATTCTTCCTCTAATTAACCTCGTTGCCGATGTAAGAACGAGAAAACAGAAATACATTCCAACGAGGAGAGGAAAATCGTTACAAAACCGTTGTAGCAAACTAAATAACAAAAGTGACTTTTCATAAAAATGTTTGTCCCAAACTCAAAATAGTTACCGTTTTATAAACAAATGTATGACATAACCCTCAGTAAAATAACTACTTCCCAACGAACATTCGAACTCTCGTAACTGTTATTACTATTAAAACAATTCTTGTACTTACCATTTCTGTTACCCTTAAAAACTCTACATGCAACTTGAAAATATTCACGGGAAAGTCATACAATATTAAGGCCCCGAACCGATTTGAGTGATTCGCGAATATGTATTAATCCGAATCGGCGCCAAATCAAGGTCCAGGTGATTTTGGCCTATTGGCATCAATAAATAATGTATGTTTTCCTGATAAACGTATATTTTGTTAAGTGTGAAAGTGAATGCTGCCAAGGATTAATTTACGAGGTTTGTGTTTAAAGAATAGGTGAACATCCCTGACATTGAATAGCTCACGTCCGATAAATCTTACTTTTTTTCCATGGTACAAAGGCTTCTGTCAAACCTCTAAATTTGAAGTTGTTTTTCATTGCGTTCAGTTTCTTATGGGAATTACCAGACAAAAACATTCAAGAAAATTTGCAATTTAGGGCAGAAAGCCTAATGTAAGAATTTTGATATATCGACTGGGCTATTAACTCGGATGACAGAACAACGACCAGTATACGGATTCTTTAGGTCTTTCTTCGGAGAATTTAGAGGTACATCAAGGCACCCTCTGTCGTAAATGATTTTCCTTATTCTCATCACCTACTTGCCTAGCAATGTGTAGAAACTATGAGGAGAAACAACGCTTTGATTACAGAAATTTGTCTCATGAATATGCACACGTGTCAAAGTGCCAGCATGTAGGCTTTCAACACGCAGGGAAATCTATTCGACAGTTGACGCAATTACTCGTTCTTTACGACGTAAATGAGACAGTCTTACACAAAAGGGTCAAAATGGCTACACAGCGGGAATTTAAGTAACAAGCGTCGTTATTTCTACTTGTCAGTTCTGCACTAAATTAACCTGAGATTGGGATGCTCAGCCAATCACATTCGAGAAATGTTTCAACACTGGCGCAGGGTTTCAAAATTGTGACATTTTACAGCTGATGCTGAAAACTGAAAATGGAAGCTTGAAGGAAAAAAATTAAAGAAATTAAAAAGTCTAAAAAATATTAATATTTATTGTTCTCTACGCAATGTCACTTCTTAGTAACTGGAGTGTTATTGAGGTTTAATTCCGGCCTTGCTTTGACTGCAGAAAAAGTCGCCAACTCTATATAGTGCTTCAAAAATGAAATTTTCAGGTTTTTATTTTCACATATCAATATCAGTACCAGCTTTAGCATGGTGGTAATCTTTGCTCAGATCATGGTTCAGAAATGTACGCTATTTATAAACTGTGTCTGGCCGTAAAATTCCAATATAAAGCCCTCGCAAACATTAGTTCATGAGTTTTAATTTTTGTAGCATCTTATTTCACCGGATAACCATACAGCAGAAACAGCAATTCTGCCGATCATCTGATGAATACAGAGGGTGTTTTGTGTTCAGTTGATAGGTAGAATTCTTATATAAAGTTATTTGTTAATATTATGTCCGCTTCAAATTTTTCACACAACAGAGTCCCTTCCAAAAATGAGCCCTGCCATTTTTAGAGCACGAAAACATTGCTGCTAATAAAACACCTTACCAAAATTGCCTTTGAACGATAAACTTAAGACGTGTCAGAATTTTGCAGAACTAGATACAACCGCATAAAATTAAGATCTAATACCAAATTTAATAGAAAGCCATTCAAAAGGTGACCCCGCAAGGAGTAGCATTTACACAAGTTTCCATGGAAATTTCTGTTGCCCCCCTGCAGTTTCATCGAAAATATCTCATTGGAAATTCAACACAATGCTTTGAAATTTATTTCTGATACTGGAAGAGAGTTTATTTTATTAGTGAAATACAACTTTGCCTGATTAAAATTTGTCTTCAGGCCGTTCAAACAACCCCGATAAAACGAAAAGATCGCTCGGTTGAGTTAAATTAATTCTTAGCACGTGCAAAAATAAAAATACTTATACTCATCCACGTGCTTCGATTCCCTCGATTTGCTAACAAATTGATAAATGAAGCATTTCCAGAACTGCAAAAATCGAAAACTGAATAAATCTTCATTCTATGGAAAAGTAGAATTAAACCACTTATTATTCTTTTTGCTTTTATTTGTGTGTGTTGTTTTCTGTTTGCCTAATTTTTGCAGATAAACTATAACAACAACAACCTTTATTTACACTCATGGTTACAACAAAAGCAAATTTCATAGCGTGAGAGCAACATAGCTTTGCATATTCAGAAGCTTGCTGTTTCCATTAAAATGAAAAAATTTACAAACAAAACATTTAAATTCGGAGAAGAATGTAAAACAGTTTGTTGCAAAGTAATATCAACTGAATTCGAATTTGCGTCTGAGGGTAACATCTTAATTGTAAACTCAGGTGTCTGTGGTCTGTGGACTTAATACTAAAATAACCAAGCCTCGTCTGTGCTACAGCGGCCAAATTTATTTATCAAAAAGGTCAATCACTGCAGTAAAAAGGGAAGGGGAAAAAAAGTTCAAAACTCGAAAAGCCTAAAGACGTAGGTCTCAAAATTTTTATTTCCGCGCATACCCGAGCCAAAAGGTCGTAAAACGTGATTTTAGTGGCAAGAAGGGCTAGCTGTCGTGTTGCAAATGCATTTTCGACCAGATTTAAGCTACTTTGGTCGAGATCCAGCCTCAAAATCACAAAAATGTCCAAAAAACGCATTTTTGGCAAAAAGTTCCAGGAGTCAATGGGTTAAGTTAAAGTCAAATTTCTCCGGTTTGAAGAGCGTTTTTGAAAGGCCCCGTGACGTATGAGTGTGGACGGTAGGTCGAACTAAATAAGGGCAGGGCCTGATAAGGGATAATTTGGTTGTATCAACTGAGTTGATAATGTGAATTAGCCACCGTAAAGAGATTCGAAAGCTGACGTTTCGAGCGCTAGCCCTTCGTCGGAGCGAAGGGCTAGCGCTCGAAACGTCAGCTTTCGAATCTCTTTACGGTGGCTAATTCACATTATCAACTCAGTTGATAAAACCAAATTATCCCTTAATACTCCCACCGACGCAGTACCATAGTTTCTTTAGAAACTTACCCCCTCTACTCGAACTAAATAAGGCTGCGTTTACAACTTCGCCCTTGTAGTGTGGATGGGGTAAAAACGCGATAATGATTCCATGTTTGCCATTTAGTATAGTAGGAACAAACCCGGTTGTCGTTCAAATATGAGACACCCAAACCGAAGTGTGTATGCTTAATATCGGCTTGTAGATGAGGTTTTGGTGCATTAAATTCCATCAGGAGCCATAATCAGGGACGGAGACCGTAAGTCTTGGGATGCGCGTGGACCCATGATATGGGACAATTTTTCTATTTTTAGAACAAATTGCGCCATCTTGACGTCATATATCCGCGCTGATCCACGCACGTGTCTTGGGCTCTCGCGTGGATGTTGTCACGTTGTGTGATGAAATGGTGAGAGTTGCGGGATTCTTCTTCCGATTTTTCACAGCGATGACAGGGAATAAGGCAGAGAAGAACCAGGGCTCTTTTATGGACTTTTATGCTCTGATTTAATGGAAAAGGTGTGTTTTTCAGGGTCGAAAATTTCTTTAATTTCGCGCTGTAAATGAATAAAATCCGTTCGCCGGCTAGTTATTCCCGTAAACTTTTGTGTTTGTTTTGTAGAGAAAAGTTCTGTAAGAAAACTGTTTAGTCCGGTATCGAGTTAATTTGTGAATTTTCCAAACAATGCTTTATCGTAACCAAAACCTGTGTTTGATAGTTTCTTGTTGTTTCTGCTCGTTTGGCGAGTTTGCAAAAGTTTTGGAAGGCAAGTCTTGGCGCGTACGAGTAGTTCATTTGCATAGTGCAGCGCGTTCACTTTCAAGTCCGAGTCGGTGTTTTCAGATTGTGAGCAAATCGAGAAAAAGATTTGTTTCGTTGTCTTTTGTGCTGAGATACTGCAACAAATTTTACCAACGTTCACCAAATGGCTACTAACATCATGTGTGTTTCTTTCACATAGTGAGACTTAACACTGCGAAAAAAAATAGACAGGGAGTTTTGATTCAATCGAAATCTTTATTTGAGTTGATTAAAAGCGTCATCGTAACTTTTCTGATTATTTCTGCTGTATTCACATATTTTCATCTAAGCTTTTAATATGTTCTCAAACATTAGTCAACCTTAATCATATTCAGAAACTAGAGATATTATATGAGTTCGATGTACGTTTTCACACCAAAGTACGAAGTCCAATTTGTCATGTTTTACTAGCTGTGCAAAACACGCATCGGCGGGCGCTCTCATTCATCGACAACAGAAAATTTATTGGATTTTTACACAAACAAAACTAAGCAGCATCTACGGACATAAACCTATTGTCACTTATTGGGCCTTAACGCTGCCATATCCAAACATATCCAACTAGTTTTTTTTTCTGTGTTATGAAAAAGTTGAGTGGAGTAAGTGAAGTTCTTGTAAAAGGAGCAGCGGAACTCAACTTGATCAGCGATATAAAGCGGGACATACCTAAATTCGGCACTGTCTTGACTCAAACTGGAGCAACTTAGGGCGAAAATACTTAAGCAAAATTCCAACAGCCATAAAGGCGTCGAGTTGTAGGCCAAAGTAAAAGCATAAACGAATTCGGACGCTATTTCCCCTGCGCGACATCAGCGAAAATCCTCGCAGCAATGTACGCGCGTGTGCCGCAGGCGATGGCGCAATTTGTTCTAAAAATAGAAAAATTGTCCCATATCATGGCGCCAACCCCAATACTAGAAATGGCGCGCGCTTACGGTCTCCGTCCCTGATTATGGCTCCTGATTCCATCAACTAATAAATTATCACATTTTCTTTGCAACGGTCTTTTTTGGATTGCAAGAATAAGTGAAATTTTGTGAAGTCAAGGTACCTTAATTTATTATATAACTAGCTTTAGTTATTGCCACCTTCAACTTTGGTCCTTAAAAGTTAGACAAATCGAAAGAAAGTAAGAAAGAAGCAAAGACGGCCATATTCGTCTGGGCCGGTTTCCGTGGAAACTGTCAGTTAGTGAAATATTATTAACTAAATTCTTAATTTTCCTCAGTACTGGCCTGCTGACAAATTTTACGGTCGTGTTTACTTTCTGCTTTATCAAAGCCAAGGACTGTGAGTGCAATTTGTTCATTAATCATGTTTTACAACAAGAAAAAGATGCCTCTTCACTCTTGTATAGATATTAAAAAAAACTTTCCATTAAGTTGCTTATCCAGCTTACGCAAGGCCCTTTTTTTCCGCAGCAAAGTTAAGAAACGTTTGGTTATTTAAAGGTACAACCATGGCTACCGCAAGAGGAACATAACTAAATCATTGTTTACTGGGTGTAAATGTCGATTTTGTCCAGTAATCGTTTTCATAAAAGAAAAAGTATAACTTAAGAATCTTATTGGCATGTACTTATTTCCAATCATATTTACAAACCTCACTTTTGTTGTTGCGTAAAGGTCTTCTTTCCACGCGGGCCCAATTACTCCAAACAAGAATTACCTGAGGTGAAAGTGCCCGTAAAGTTATTTTAAATTCTAATTTCTTATGAAAAAATGATTAATAACTCATGTCAACGCATACAATCGAGTCATAGCAAACACTGCGCGATTTTGCCACCAGCAAACACATTGTAATTTAACGGAATGTTTCTTTTCCAAGAATTTGACATTTTTTATTAGATTTTTGTTTATTTCCAAATGTTAATAACGTGCCGTGGGCACTAAAAATATTCCTCATCACCCTTTCGACTGAAACTTTTCACGTTGCTTTCTATAAAGTATAGCGTCGTTGAACAAATTTGTTGCCGTATTTCAATTTAATAACACATTTCACCCCACAAAGTGATAAGAAAAAAATGTAATGGTATAGTTGAAGAGAATAAATTTGAAAGCAATCATAAGGCTCACGATGTTAGGTCTTCATAGCTACCATTAGAAAAAGCCTTTTTATTATTTTCGTAGCAGACAGTTTTATTCAAGGTGTTTTTACTTTTGACGTACTTGCAGCTGCTCCCAAAAGTCCAGAGAGTAATGCGTTGACTTGGTCACGTCCCAACGGCTATATTTCTTTGAAAACTATTAAAAGTCGGCAGCTTCTTTTGATATTTAAATTTGTCATATATTAACGACGAGGACATTTCTTTTCTTTTCATCTTGCGCTAATTGGTCCATAATAACAAGGTGTATAGCGTAACATCTGAAGAAATGACTTCGCTCGATGGCAGCTTCCAAATGACTTTCAGTAACAGTGGATCAGCCCAAACAACGTTTAATTGTAGGAATACGATCAAGTGCTAGTGAACACAGAAAAAACTCCCTCAGACTAGATCACAAGGCAGGGGGAGAAAGAATGAGCCTGTACCTCGAGAAGTAGACAACGGGTCTCTGGAACACGGGTTACCTTGTCTAGCACGTAAACGCTTCAATACGTTTTCTGATGAACGACGATATGAAAAGTTGCCCCTCCCAGGAGGAGTAGCCTGGTTAGCCGGGCACCCCTTTGCAACGCAAACAGGCTCCCAGCCAAGGCACCCTCCCTCCATGTAAAGAGGCTCCCATCCGGGTAACTTGGTCAGCCAGGACAAGCCGCCTCCATGTAAACAGAGCCTTAACCTGGGAAACAACGACTTCAAATTGCAGTAAATCTTCTTTTTTTCTGACACAAATGAAGGCTATTGTTGTTCTCCTTTTTGTTGTTTTTGTTAAGTCGTTGCTCTATTTAACTTTTTTTTTCCTATTTTGCCCGTTTACGTAAACTCTCATTTAACTTATTGTAACGCTGTTCGCATTTTAATTATCTACCAGTTTCTTGTGACTTGGAAGAACAAAGCTAAGATAGGAAAATGAAGGTCTTATTGTTGTCCTAATTTAAGATCCTGCACAGTTCGTAATAGTGAAAAAAAGCAAAAAGCATTCACGCACTATTTTGCCACGTTGCCCCAACAATTCAACGATACTTATTTGAACTGTCGGCAATTAGAGACATTTGAGGCAGTGTACGTTCAGAGCAACACAATTAAAAAATCCCGCTAGCTTTGCCAGTGTTCGAAACTGGACCTCTAGCATAAGATAGACAGCGGACCTTCCGTGAAACTCGTCCGTCGTTCTTAAGCTGGTTGTAACCACGTTTGACTCGTAAATACGTAGATATCCCAAGGATTAAGCTGTTTCCTTTTATGTGGCCTTAACTTTCCTGAATAAAATCGCATGGACTTAGATCTATTCTTAACACGCATCCGGGCATGAGAGAGCGATATTGCTGGGCATTCAGTTTACCTCTTGTCGTCTTGTGAAAACTGTACCAAGTGCTTAAAATGCAACTTTACAACAATTCAGCCTGTAACTGGCTGTAACTAATATGCTTGAGATGTGCTGGCTTAAAGCCATTGTTAATAAATCCTCTTATCTGAGAAGAATGACGTTCTACTTACTGAAATTTGGCGCGATGGAAAACTACCGTGGCCTCGTCTTGATTTCCAATTTCAATCTTCCGTTGATCTAACATTAAAAGTCGCACGTTCAAAACGGCACAGTTCTGAGATAAAAATCGCACTGCTGGGGATTTTCTTGTTTGATATAATGTATTTAACCACCAATAAACAAATCTTTTTCAAACGCTTTTGCAATCTCGTCATATCTTGAAACCTTGATGTTTACATACAAAAGTACATATAAAAATTAAACAAGGTTAATTTGTTCCCGAGAGAAAAATACGTGGCGTAAGACTGCCATACTGATTAACTTAAGTATAGTAGTACCTGTCAAAATTTTTCATGACTTTTTTGTGGCTTGCTTCCAGCTTTAAGACCCTCTTTTTACCAGTTAATGATGTTTTGGACGATTGTAAATTCGAATGGCCTTTATTAATTCGAGCGGTTTGCCTTTGAGTTGCAAAATAACCGTTACAAAGAGCGTGCGAACAAAATTTCCCTTTTGTTTCAAATGTCAACAGGGACGATTTCAGACGTAAATTTTCTTTTTCTGATTCGCTTAATCTCGATACATTTGTAAAAGAAACTATCTTTTTTGTTCTAAGTTTAATTATGTAACAGAATGTAGCTGTGAAACACTCAGTCGTTTATCGAAGGATCTAAAATTGTGCCACACTCTGAATTGTCATTCTACAAACAAAACCTTTTTTTTATCTAGATTTAACCTGTGATATTCAGGACAGGTAAAAACCTACGCTGAAAGATTTAATGTCATGTGTGTACAAAGTAGTTCGTTAAGTCCTTTATCCGTCTTATCAAAAGCCTTCTATTTATCATTTCATCTGCACCTTTCAGGTGGCTCTTGTAAGATATTTTCACATGGTGATGACACAGTGATGAAAAATTGACGAACCTTCAAGCTTGTACTAAAACAATTTCCCGCTCGTTGGAATACCGAAAACATTCGTTCTGTATAACTTGCAGCGCTCGAGTGAGAGTCGACGAGAAGCTAAAATGAAAATGTATCTTTCTTAATATCCTCTTAAGAGGATTAGTATTTAAATGAACCTACCCCTTAATACAACCAGTTTATTTCCGAACTTACCAATTTTAGGGCTCTCCACACTAAATTCTCACCACTCTGAAGAACTTTCACTTTATATCAGTCGAGATTTTATCTCACAGAACTAGAAAATTAATGCTAAGAGGGTTTTGTTTTCAATGTTTTAGACTATTTACAGCTTTTTACACCTGACACTATCTCACCTAAAATGCTATGCTCTCTATATTGTACACATACAATCGAGGTGATGATATTTTTGTTGTACGTGCCGCATTTGGTTAACCGTTACACTATTGCCGGTAATTAAAAGTTACATTCGGCATGTTTAGTAAACGGGAAGAAAACTAACACCAGTGATTCTTCCGCAGCACACCTCCTGTGTTTACTTAAAGGAATCTGCATGACAAAATGTAAGACATTTCGTCATACAATTGGCTTTCATTTCTTGCCAAACAATCAGCGTAGAATGCCTTTTGTTTTGCTGACAATGGAAATGAAAGTCAAGGGTGAGTGCTTTTTATTCAGTGATAGAGTTAATTCTTTTTACGCCGCGAAAATATGATGAATTTTGGGGAAGGCTTTGCGCAAGTAGAATGTATGAAAACAATGGCAGCATCAAAATTAGGGTTTACCTCAGTGTAAAAAACCTGTGAGTTTTTCTTTGTTTTGTAGCTATTGTTAAGGGTTAGGGTCTATTATGTTGATTTCTTTGTTTTCTTTGTTTTAGGCCTCTGGTGAGTGTTGCAGGTTCTTGCACCAAGGATGAGCCCAAAACTGATTAGGACGCAAATTATCTTACCAGTTCTGGAACTGATTGCATCTGTTATCAGGTGTTTGCATGGTTTCTCAGTAGTAGACCTTCAAGGGTGTCTTCCAGAAGTTATTCCTGTCTTTTTGTAAAAAAACAGAAAACAATATGAAAAGATGCTGAATGTTACGGGAGAAATAAATTAAAGGCAAACTCTTTGGACAGGTAACTCGTTGTAATTTCTAGTTTGTGGCATTGCTATAGTATTTCTGATATTAGTAAGAAAGAATCCAGTTCTCAATTTGCAGCATTTTGAAGGCTCATTGATTCTGCAACACCAAGGAATCAATCATCCCCCCCATTTTAAAATCCCTGACAATATATTTCACTGCAAAACTGATCAAAATGTAGCCATGATAAGAAGGAATAATTGTGCTTAAGATTTGATCTACAGGTTAGCGCAGAAGTCCATCGCGTGCAAGCCTTCAAACGCACACCTGACAGTAATATCTGCTGGACGGAATTACGCGCTTCTGTGTTTGCACTTACTACCAAACAAACTACAAAACCGTCAGTCAACAGATGACAGACTACCAGCGTGTGAGAGGTGTTTTCGATATTCCTATCTATTGCTAAGAAAATCTATGATGAACACCACGAATAGAATATTTGCTGATCTTTGTCACATGACAAGGCTTAGAAGAGGAGTATTTGAAATATCAAACAATCTCCCACGCTTTGATGCAATAGAAATCGAAATATATTTTAGCTATGTTTCGTAAAAATAAGAAAAATCTGCATATAATTCTCTTGAAGCAAGGGAATCCAAGCAAAAATAAAGCCTGAATTTTTGACTCATAAAGTTTTCCCATGCTTGTCACTTTTCGTCAAAGAGATTGTCAACGGGCTAATACCGTCGACCACTAAAACATAATCTTGGAACCCCAAAGGCAGTCCTGATTAAACTAACCGGAAATATTATACCACAGTCGAAATGATTTACAATAATGAGAAAATTTAGAGGTTACTGGTATAGGAAAACCGTTCGAAGAGAAACAAAGCAATAGTTGGCTAGAAAATAATGAGAACACCTGCTGCGAAACTAGCAGCCAACATCGGTCAACTGGCGTTATAGAATAAAACATGGTTACTGCTATATACAAATTCCCTAGCTGAGAAAAATGCAATGAATGGTTTGGTAGCATAGAGAAAAGCTGGCCGGGAGACTAAATATTCAACAACCGTTCTTATAATAGTACCTGTTTCCACCCATATCCTCAGACGTTGAATGCGTTTTACACTAATCAAAAAAACATTAACTTTTTTAAACAATAAGAATTAATTTTTAACTCAGTTTAAGGACGGTGGTAGTCATAATTTTGTTTGTGCGCACTCGGCCTGCGCACGCGTCCTAATCTGGCGCAAAAACCTTAATTGGTATTTAGGAGGCAACGTTTAAAGCAATGCTAATCAAGATTCCTTGTTGGTGAACCCCTCCCAAGTAAAATCCTGTATCCCCCTGTATTCCGGTTGTTTTTTTTGTTTTTTTAAAAAAAAAAAAGAATACCTTCATGAAATTAAACAGCGTGAGGTGCTGAAAAATCTCTGACAACTTCGAGAAAACAAGCTAGGCTTGGGGTTCATCTTGGGAGCAAATATTAATAACAGTGATTGACAAATCCGAATTGACCTGATAATGTTATATTTGATGTTATATTACTAGTAAAAGACCCAAGCATATTATCTTTCCTTTCACAAGGAACCTTTATTTTTAGTCGTGGCATAAATTGCAAGTCCTAGGACATGTATTTGCGATATGTACATAACTGTCACAAAATTCGCGATATTCTTGACACTTTAAAGGATCCAGGCGGTCTTGGCAAGCTACAAAGGAAAAATAAACATCAAAATTAAGACTCTTGTCATAGTACCAAATACAATTTTTGCAGTAAGACAGCAATTTTGCCGAGTAGTGCACCAAAAATAACTCCATTTGGTGCGAAAAGATGTAAAAGAGCCGTACTACAAGTTTCGTGAAACGTAAATTTGCGTACATATGCCGAACCTAATGGGGGCTATTAGGTACATGTCAGTGAAGTTAGAGTAGAAGTAGTCCTTCTTTCGCTTGGCCGGATTTCGCACTGTCAATTTTTTCATCGAGGTATTCTTTCGCGTCAAGCTCGACGAACTAAGCAAAGGAAGGATTACTCGTAGTCTAACGTTAAAGGGGCTCAGTCACGTTTGAAAAGCTTAGCAAAACTTTTCAAATTCGTTGTTTGCAATCCGCGTCTATCTTCTCCATCCTTAACCATCCTTGTTTCTTTATGGTTTATTATGGTCTCTTTGATGTTTTTTCTATCTTTACAAAGTGTTATTTTTAGGTTTCCTTCAATTTAACGGTTATTTTTTTCGATGGTCAAAATAACTCAAGATGCCGTGACTGAGCCCCTTTAAGTCCGATGTCTGAATTAGTTATACGAATCGATCGACACAATTGTATTTTGGGTCTGCCTTACCGTTCTAGCAGACTGCGCCAGTTGAATACAACGCAAAGTTCGACTTCGATTTAGACGTTGAGCTTCAGATATGTGACGAATCTAATGCATACATTACAGATATTTTATAAATTGTTTATACCCATAATTCTACACGTTAATACAACGTGTCATGCGCAAAAGGCCTGCTATGAAAAGGGAAAGCAGGAAAGGCCAGCGAAGAGCTTGTTTGACCTGCTTGAAAAACACTAAATATACTTGTCCGACCCATCAGTGTTTCTACGTAACCGGCAAAAGGAATAGTCCTAATGTTATCTTGTTGCGATGAAGTCAAAAATAAAAGAAGGAAAGAAACACATAAAACTTGTCTGATCTTGCAATAAGCTAGTGCAATGCCAGTTGCATGCTTGAAGACCTTCTTATATTTACACGGACGGCATTAGAGTGAACAACTGCAGAGTGCTCTTTCCCGCCTTATTCAAACCAGCCGTTGACCTCGAAGGTTTTTCGTCGAATTGGCAATTAAGTCCGACGCCACTAAATTCGGTGTCTGGATTATCTGTTGAACTTAATTATTTGAGTCGACTGTATTAGGTTTGACACATGTTAAGTACGACGTTTGAACCAGGCCTCAGATTCCTTACTACACAATGCAGGGAGACTATCATTTTATCTTTAATTTTTCCATGTCTTATGCATGCGCTAAAGCAATCGTTAGCATATGAGATACTACATCACACGTCGTTAACAAGATAAATTTATGAGAAGAGTGAACTGATCAACATGGGACAAACAAAATATCGGAGACCCCGACAGGAATCGAACCCGAGACCTCCCGAACACCAGGCGGACGCTCCGACTGAGCTACGAGAACTCATGGAGAGCAAAGGTGACAGGCGTCCTGCATAGTGCTGAGATCAGCACTGTCTATGAGTTCTCGTAGCTCAGTCATTACCTCGTCATTCTTACTATTCAGTTTTCCCACTTTGCATCTCTCTAGTCACTCGTATGATTTCACTAAACAAATTGCAAACTAGACTTTCCCGAGAGAGAC
Organism: Platygyra sinensis; assembly: GCA_019787425.1. Classification (NCBI taxonomy): domain Eukaryota; kingdom Metazoa; phylum Cnidaria; class Anthozoa; order Scleractinia; family Merulinidae; genus Platygyra; species Platygyra sinensis. Next base: position 40,124 of record JAHPZR010056236.1, on the reverse strand, counting down.
AATGGAAAAACGAGAAGATGCTTTTGATACAGTACATAACAAAGTACGACGGTTTGAGGAAATATCTAAAATTTTAGAACCTCAGAAACACATGTCATGCATTCTGGTAGCTTTTTTGCGCTATAATGGATATTATTAATATATTTAATAGTAATTATTTGGAGTGACACCCATTAAATGCCATAGTTTTTCAGCTGTCCCCACCTCCCCTCTGTGAAGCCATTTTTGGCGTCCCCCCTAAATCCCACCAGCCATTCCTATCTAATAAAAAATGAAAGGTCCCTAGGCCTTCCGATTTCTAGTCCAGATGCTCTACCCCTGTGTTACAGAACACTCGTGGGAACTTCGTCAAACGCCAGCAAAACCGAGTTCTTAATATATGTTTGAATGGTAAACGTAAAGTCTGCAGACGAATCTAGCCAACTGGCTCCTCAGGCCAGCGCTTATCCCGATTTCTGTGGCATAAAGTGACCTGGACTATTTTCGCCGATACCCATTTATACTCCTGGGTGGAGAAAGGCGCTGTAAGACTAAGGTGTCTTGCCCAAGAACACAATGTCCCTGCCCAAGGCTCAAACCCGGAGGACCATTCAATCCTAAGGTGTGCCAACTATAACCATGAGGCCACCACACCTCCACTTTCAAGCTAAACATTCCCCATGTCATTGATTATCATAAGGTTAAGCTGTTTTTCTTACCACCGGAGGACTGGTCCATTTTAATTTCATAAACATAGTTCACACGCTTCATACCGGCGCAGCTAGACGCAGCGCTTGGGTCACAGGATCGAAAATCTCCATCAACACAAGAATCTGATTGGCCGTCAGAATTGTACGTGACATCCGGGTTCTCTCCTGCCCAGCACTCAGCCCAAAACTGAATTCCAAAGTACGAGTAACCAGCGGTGGCGGTCTTCTTGGCGCAGTCGCACACAAGTCTGTATATAGACAAAATTAAAATTGTCACCAGTCAACTGAAGTGTGCTGGATGTGTGGGAGGCGTAGCGGTGTAGGGTAGCGAATTTCCACGTAAACTCTTTAATCCCCTTCCTCTTCAACTAAAATTCTAAGTCTTGCAACTTTTTTTAGACAAAAAAGAACTAAGAAACCATGCATGATCCGGACATCGAACCCGAGCCAACGTGGACTACGTACCTAACCAATGTACCTCCCTGCTGCTGGCTACCAGATTCACCAAAATTTAAACTACATATAATGAAAAGTACTATGAATTAATAGAGTCACCCTAACATACGACTGAAAGCTAACAGCGAGCAAAATGAAGTGAAACTAACCGAGAGCAAACCTGTCATTGCTAACCACAAGCAAACCGAAGAAATAACCTACGAAACAGTGCTAACTGCTCTTGTTCAGTACATGAAGTTGAATATTAATAATGCGGGATGACCGCTGATATAATAAAATCATACTGCTGAAGGGGATCACAGAGTCTACGTGGGAATTACTTTCGAGGTGGTGTATATAAGGGTTAGCGTCCTGGACTTCAGGAAGAGGGGTCTGGGTTTGAGATCTGGCCGGAATCACTCTCAGTGACATAGTCTTGCAAGAAACCCAGCAAACATCAAAAAAAGAAAAACAAACAGGATGAGATTTATGTTGAAGGACCTTGGACTGGCCTGCACATTTTTTGTTTTATCACAACGCTTGTATTGCTTAGTTGTTTATCACACAATCACATTTTGTATTTTGCCAGGTTTTGTTCAGGGGTAACCCCCAAAATAGCAAACAAAAACAAAACATACAACAAAAAACTTTGCTAGGTTTCATAACCATTTTCTGTTGTGAAAGACACCCTACTCTCACAGTGCCTTCCTCCAGTCTAGTTAGTGTCCATTTAACAATTATTCACCGAAGTGGAGGTAAATATCCACCACTTTCACCGACACTGAGGTGAATAATTGTTTTAGTATATACCACACAAGCTGAATAACTAGCGGCCCAAAGAGTAACTTTATTTGTGACAACATACGGACAAAAGCCATTTTGTTTTTCTTCGGCTGCTCGGAGGTGAATAGTACTTGGCTAATCATCTCCGAGCTAGCCAATCAGCGCGCGCGAAAAGTACTATTCACTTGTGTGGTATATACTAATTAACAATTAGATTATGAGCTCGAGATTTCTATGAGGTGATAGTTGATGAGGCCGAAGGCCGAATCAACTATCACCTCATAGAAATCGAGAGCGAATAATCTAATTGTTTTAGTAGAATTCTTACTAAAATTTACTTTAAATAACGGTTTCCCATTCTTTCTCGACGTATTATTAAACTTTGTGCCCAAAAAATATCGCTCGGATTGAATGGGCATTTAAAACTTATATTGTATACGGGTGCGCATCATTTTTTTCAATAGTTTCAACTTTTTTAAAGTTAAGAAACACTAAATGTCCTTCGATAAGTCTTCTCAGGAATTTAATTATCCATTTTCACCAAAACTTTCCTCCAAAGCTTTGGCAAAACGATAAAACGCCGCCATTTCGTAGACTAGCTCCAGCCACTGCACACTAATGGCTGATAGTGTGCAATGGCTCAGCCAATCAGATTACAGCATTTGCATTAGTATACCAGTAGAATTCTACTAAATAAAAATACAGTGACTTTCCCAGATTCCCCGGCGTCATCGTTTCTTAAAAGGGTATCTTAATAAGCACTTAATGACTGGCCCCAGGGGAAACAGTGAGTTTTGTATCTCCGAGACCCTCAAAGGTGAAAAAAAAAAACATTGTTTCCCGCGGGACCAGTCATTAAGTATTTTGTTATACCTCCCAACTCAAACAGAACGCAATGCATCCTGGCCAATATTGGATCTTTAAGCCTCATTTCAAACTCTCTAATACTCATAGAGTCCAGTCTCCCTTCAGCCGGAAAATCTCGGGAACAAAAACATCAGGTTTGTATGTGACTGAGACCATGATTGAGTGACTGCCTACTAGATGATGCAGGTCAGCGGATGTTAGACTGCATGTCGCTTCCAACTGTTCTAAAACATCAATTAAGACTTGCCTTTCAAGAAATTCGTTCCAGTTTTTCCAGTCAATACTATTTCGCCGAGTCATTAATAACTTTGGAAATGGTCGACGTTTATCTGCAAAGCATCCAACCTTACTGAAGGAGATTCCACACGCCTGCCCACCTGGAAGAAAATTAGCAAAAATAATTGGAGACGGGAGGGGACGATGGATGCGTTCTACTCAAAATTACATCAGTATAAGAGCAAATCTTTTCGAACTTTTAACTCAACTCATCTTCAACCAAAATGTATTATACACCCTTTTTCATTGTACACATATATTTTGAAACTATATAAGTAATCCATTTGAATTCCCTGGCCGACCCTGTGAAACCGTTCCTCGCATTGTTCGCTCTTTTAATTTGTGAATATCCTGCGGTCAGAGAGCCAAAATGCCACCACCCTATCCCCCCTCCCCCCACTCCCACTAACCAAACAGAGCCTGCTACCAGACTATCAGTGAAAATTGTTGATCGACTTCTAAAAATAATTGAAGCTTTCCTATCTCAGCTATCTGATGAAAAGTTGGTCATCATGAGATATTCTGTGCTATATAGATTAATAAATATGAACAAAAACACTCCCTCACTATCTCCTTGAAAATATTGGCTGAACAAGGAACACTTTGAAATGGAGCATTCAGGCGAAAATCGTAATTAAAATCACTCAAGATCTCTTCTTACTTCTTTATATTAATATAATTTAGGATTGCAAAATGATTTTAATCAAAAAGTTTAGCAAAGAGAACGACGTTCAATATAAATGTAATTCGGTGATCGAGCAGTACATCTGTTAGATTATGTTGCTAACATGTTTAATTTTCCAAACCCTTTCCTCTTACAGCAGTCTCACCTACAAAAGTGCTTTCTTCAGAATTCAAGACAAAAGCTAAAAAGTATTCAGTTAGTTAGCATAAAAGCCACGACTAAAGCTGGAACGAGCAATACATTGTATAATAAAAACATTTTTACCTGATTTTTTCTGATCGCTGCCAAAAATGACCATCACAGAGAACAGTACTTGAACAACTTGCATCAAGATAAACTTGGCCATTGTAAGGAGTTGAAAATAGCTTCCAGGTCAAAAATAGAACTGCTCAGTAGATTATTGTAACAGTCAAAAGGCTTGTGATTTCAATTTTCGTTGACCGGCAATTTACAATTGCGTTGAATTAAATTAGTTTTGTTTTAGTTACCCTTGTGGCAAGACATTCAGAGGTTTTATAGAAGCTGGAAGGTTTATATTCCAGGGCGTCTGTTAACCGCTCTTGAATGTCCCGTTTTTTTTTTTTTTTCTCTTTTTTGTTAGTTCCTGACAGGAAACGTTTATATGGAGCTTACATCGAACGTTTCAGATGTGAAATGAAGCTCTTGACATCCAAAAGGTTGAATAATAACAGCAGTCTGAGAGCACAGTGATGTTATGATACAACAACAAATTATATTTGTTAACTTGCTGAGAAATATCCTGCTCGAGACATCGAAATATATTTCTCATTACGGCATTCAATTAAACAGATATCCTTTCATTTAGCCAATATCACTGGATGCCCCAAAAAGGAAAAACCGTATTTCATTTAATTAAATCCAGTTCTCCGTGGAAACTGAATTAAGCTCCAATAATGAGAAACTATCAACCATCAGCTCTGTTTACTTGTCGAGCCTTAATTTCCTTGCAAAACGTTTGGAAGCCATTTGACAGCAAAGCAGCTGGATTGCGGTACATTCAGGAAGCCACATTCTGTCAGTAAAATAAGTAAGATCCGTTTGGATATCTGATCGACTAAAATTACGTCCGGAAAATGTTGCTTAAAGGCAGGATACAGGGTGCATCCGCTCTTTATTGATAGGAAGGAACTTCACAAATGCTTCTCAGTAACATATAAGACCTAACTAACTTTGTAATTGAAATCAGGCAATATATGGAAGAAATGAATTGTTTTTTAGCGGATTTAATCTAATCACGTTCAGAGCCCCTATCACAAACTCCGACTTGCCAAGATCTCTACTCCTAGTCGTCGTGCATTTTTAATCTTTTCACCATTACTTCGAAAATTTTCGAACCTTCAAAATTATGACCAAAAGAAACGTCTGACATTTTAGGTGTCCGCATGAAACAACTGACGTTATAATGTCTAAACGTTTGTATACGGTAGCCTTTGCATTTAACCATTAACTACATCGATCGTTACGTAAATAATTAAAAGCCCGTCATTTCAAATTCCATTTATCCCATTCTCTTCACATCGCTATCTTGTTGGCGTCTTCATCATCAAAGTCCGGGGGGACTCCTATGTAAAAAAAGACTGGGGTACTCCTCGTACCTCTTGGAGTGTTCAGCCTAGCCTCAAAAGCTCCACAGCGGGAACCTTTGCGGGGGGGGGGGGGGGGGTATTGAGCCGAAAGAAATATGACGGTAGATATTTGGAAGATCAACTGACTTAAGTTAATTTGGTCTTAGAATTGGTACCTCGTAGGAGTGAAAGAAATTCAAATGAAGTCTACAAAACAGGATCTTGCTACCTCTTATAGGGTTTCTTTTCAAAAGCTCCGACGAGCTCCCCCCCCGTACTATTTTATATATGAGATTTCACCCTTCCCCCCGTGCATCAAAGTTAAGTTTCTGTAAGCCATTCAAGGTTTAAGATTCTTCCTCCATAAAATATCCTAAACAAACTAGGTAAGGTAACGGCTCATCTCTTCTTAGTAAATTCTCAAATAGAAAACGGTTCTTAGAAAGTGTTACAAAACAACAACTGGCATAAAAGGCTTCCAAAATTTTCAGTTTGCAAAGTTTAACTCTGCCTGAAAGAAAAAAGATCGAAACAAAAATTTTAAGTATGTAGAAATGGTCAAGGTTTTTATTCTGTGTTTATTTTCGTGAAAATCCAAGCAATAATTTTATGTGGAGAGTTTCTTTTGTATTGAAGTAAAATATATTATTTAGTAACTGAAACCACAGGCTCGCTAATCAAGACATGGACCAATAAAAAATACAGTTGATTTTGAAAGCTTCTTCCTCCTACAGGACCTATTTCTATACCGTACTACTCAGACAGACGAGCATGCATGAAACCGAGTGATTAAATTCACGATGACCAGAAATAATTATCATGTGTTTACACGACCGACAATTTGTAACACCGTATTATGATCACTTTCGTTTATTTCCGATCAATTTTCTTAAGAATATGACACCTGACGGGATCCAAAAGAGCCTCTGTAGTGAATCATTCGTGCGACCATAAACTATGGCGGGACGTTTCTTCTTAGGAACACTTAAGAAGTTCAAAATTTTTATCATATCAGGCTAAAATGTTAGAAGTATTACTTTATGTGGCATCGGATATGTAAGCTAATATGAATTGCCTCTTGTTTCGGTGTCTAGGAAAAACATGCGCTGTACTTGCATACAGTACACATCGAAAGAACACACTTTGTGTATTTGTGTGATCAAAGACTATGTGAAAACCTTAAGATGATTCCAGTTCTTTGAACAAGTCAGACGCCGAGTCAAGGTATACACTAAAACAAAGTATCAAGACTCGTATTTTACAGCCATGGTTCAGGAAATACCACTCAGGGTCGATTACCTCCAAATATAGCAATTCTCTTGAGAACTCTGCACTAGGCATTTTCCCGCACTTTCACCAAAGAACAATGGGTACTCATTTACATCACCTGTCTTCAAAAGCGCGGGAAAACCTCTTAACCCACACAAACAAGGAAAAACATTGTTTTACTTGACTACAAAGGACATTTTTCAATCCAACATCCCTGTAAAACTTCCAAATAGCAGTCAAGCGTCCTTTTGTAATTGACGGTTGAGCAGCCTCGTTAGTGAAATCCCACACGTCTTACTTCAATTTTTTTTTTAAAAGTCAAATCCAATTAAGTGAGACAGAACACTGGATATTTTTCTCTATCTGCCAAAAGGATGGCAAAGTTTGAAATCTCCATTTCTGGCTAAATGAAAAAGTAAATAGCCAATGGCTTGCCCCATTTTCAGTACCTGTTTTTTCCTGTTAAAGTGCTGGACTTCGCTTTATTATCCAGCTCCATGCGCTGGGACTCAAGACGAGTACATATGTCTCACGATATCGTTAGCCAGTCTAGACCTGTTAAACATGTAATCATGTGGGCCTGATTTTTATGTCTTTTATGACCCCAAGAACGTGTCAAACTCAGCTCAAAGTTAGAATTTCGTGGAATACTGAGTATCGATGTACATTTTTACTCATCCAGTTTGAAGCTCAGTTCACCGTCGGGCTCGCCATATATACAACTTTACCACACTCTAAAATGACTGATAAGAGATACATACTCTCAAGAGAGCGCAAGAAGTCTTTGAAATCTTTTCTCAGTAGCTTGACTCAGACAGTCGATTAGCATTGATCTGTTACGTGATCTACGTGATCTACACCCCTTTAAAACGAGCTAAAGCTGTCCGCGACCTCAACAGTCTCGTCGACTCTCAAGTACCTTCAATAAAAAGAAAATCCAATTAGGTTCAAACACAACACTGAATTTTATAGCCCTAATGAAAAAGGTGCTAAATTTAAGTTCGAGTTGAATGACAAGATAAATATCAGCTGAAAATATCATTTTAGAATATCTCAGAAAAATTGACAACAATATGCAAGAGAATCTACCAAGAAAAATAACTTGGAATCCTCGAATACGGAGGCCGCCATCAACTACAAAGTTCTGGCAGTGACTTTTCCCGACTGAGGAGACCCGAATTAAAAAAACTTCAACACCGCAAATCCTCATCTGTCCCCCTCCCAACAACAAATTAGCATTCTTTCCACTTCTCCTTGTATTCTGGATTCACGCATTCTTTTCTCGATGCATTATGGAAACGGAGCTTTATTTCTCCGGTTAAGCCTACCGTCCACACTAATCCGTCACGAAGACGGAGCTTTTTCAAAAACGCTCTCCAAACCGGAGGAATTTGAAAACAACCGGTTTTGCGTTTTAGTGGGGAGAAAAAACATTTTGAAAGCGGGACTTTTCGAAAATTATGACATCATAATAATCGTGAGATTTCCGTGCTCAAGGGTTCCTCAAATGCAAATCCATAACGACTCTGATTGTTGCGCTTTCAAATTACTCCGGCGTTGTGTGAACAGAGAACATTTGATACATTTTCAAATTTCTACGGCATAGCGAGGACGTAGTCTGGCTAAGACAGATGTCACTGTCAGGAATGCAGATATTTCTTGAACACTCTTTAATAGTCCTTTCTTCAGACCCACTGATAAGTTCCTAGTTCCTTTGAGGATAACGAGAGGTGGAAGAAAAACTAAAGGAACCTCTTTTAACAACTCGACGTATTCTCTCAGTATTGCTAGTGAACTGAGGAGATTCTGCCATAATTAAAGGACTCCTTTTCATGGCCATTCGTAATGTGCACCATCATTTCTGACCTCTCCATTATGACGACAGAAACCACCAGCCCTGCGGGTTAGGATTCTCAAGTGCTTTTTTGCCGTTTTACATCGTTCAACTCCAAGAATGGAATCCAATTAAAACCAACAGAAGGAAACAACAGGCAAATATATTTTTAGCAGATTTTAATTCTTCCGATTTTTGCGATTTTTTCACGTACACCGAATCTGAACATTGGACACAAAAGAACAAAAGACATGCAAAAACTCCATGCTATGAGACGAACTTCGTTATCTATGTACAAGGTCACTAATCTTCTTTTTTGATTCGCATAGAATAAAGATACTGTTAAAATCTTGAAGCTTTTAGAGGTTACTGACATTCGCGTTTTGTCTGACTTGCATACTTTCGGTGAGTGATGTAATTAAAGATAAAAGTATTCCGTGTTTCCCTTTAACAGACCACGAAATAACTTGAACAAAAACCAAGTTATAGCTATTCCGGAAGTTAATCGTTGCAGGCTCAATCACGTTGCCAAGATTTTGTAATGTGAAGAGTAACCGTTTTATTATGGCCAAGAAAAATGAGCCCATCTACAATCTTGAACAGAATAAAATAAAACGATTATCCCCCTTCCCTCCTCCACCCCCCCCCCCCCCCCCAAAGTAATGATGAAGGCGCGAACGAGCAAAAACGCGCCATTTTGCCTTCATTGAAATGGGTGGAGGGGTGGTTCAGATTTCTCATTTATTTTGTCCAAGATTGTAGCAAATTTCAGTAACTTTTATTGCAGAAGAACATTGGGTGTAAAAAAAAGGCTTGTAGGAATATCATTGGATTATTCAGCAGGGCACGGGCAGAGCGCATCATGAGGCGGGGATACTTACAGACCCCTTTGCGACTTTCCCCTAGATTTGAAACCAGTGCAAAGTTTAATTGTACTCGGGTGATGAGTTTTATCAAGCCCAAAAACTAGTTTTCAAACAGATTCCGATCGTGTGACCTCTTTACCTGATCTGAAACGTCGATGAAACGGGTGCATGTTTGACTCAAATCAGCACCAAAATCGTCGTTTCCTTCCTGTCATGACTTAGATTTTTTTTTTCTTTATTCAGTACTTGCCTTTCATCATTCAAGTGGATGGCGAGAGCAATATAAAGTAAAACCAGCCGCAGTCTCCGACTGTAGTTTCATGCCTAATATTTATTTATTTATTTATTTAGATACTTAAAAACATTTTAACAACATAACGAGAGGAAGCTACTGACGAAATTTGTGGATAGGTTGGCGTCGAAAAGTTAAGTCTGGTTTTCACTAGGAATTAAGCCCAAGCATAGAACGGTAGGAAGAACGTGCCCACCACGTGACCAAAGGAAACGAAGGCCCTGGAGACACGAATGGGACGCCCACTACACAAGCACGAGAGCGTGTGCAGAATGGATAGTTCTCCTTTTTCGGTCCCATAATCTCACCTATACAGTACTGAAAACAGGATGGCAGGCTTATGCTTTTGCTTACAAAAGCGCGTTCTCACAGGAAGAACAAAACATTTTTGTTTTGTTTGTGCTTCCGCTTATGCTTGTGTTGTGGGCGTCTTCACTACCGTTATGCCTTGTTTGTGTTTGTTCTTAGTGAAAACCAGCGGCCTTAAAATGACAGACTGCTGTCACAAAAAAATTCTGTCGAATACCGCTTAAACCATCGCAGCCAGCTAATCTTTAAAAAGTTTGACCAATTTTTTTTTATTTATTTCCTTTTTTGCTTGCGTATTTTCCCTCTTAATTTCCTCCTCCGTATTATTTTGCTCATAAAGCCATCTGTGTCGCTCTTCCCGTAATTAGTTTAAAGTTGATTTTCGCAAGAAACAACCTTCCTTAACGGAAACCGGTTGCTAGTCATTTCGGCAAGCAAAAAAACACCGTAATCGTGTAAGGTTAATTAGTTATCAGCAATTACATAAAAACACATGTTTTGCGCATATTGCAACGAACTTTTCCGGGAAAGAAGTGAGCAAGAAAACGGACACAAAACCAGATAAGCCAGAGGCGTGAGCAAGGTCATCGATTGCGCGTGGCTGAAAAACACGCGATCGTAATTTAGTGATTCTGTCACACGGAAATTACAGTTCTGATTTGATTATAGATGATTTTGAAGAGAGAACAGAAGGCAGAGATCACATGTCAGAAGTCTCTACTTTACCCTCCCTCGTTCATTTGCTGTTATATCAAAGAATTTCACGCCGAGAAAGCAACCAGTTCTCTAATGCCGACCTTCTTGTAACGAACTTTGAATGTTTGATCTGTGTAAAATTGAAAGGGTACAGTATTAACATAATATCGATGGACCACAGTTCATTGATACCCTTATTAAACGCGCTGTTACAAGCGTGGCTAACCCGTGGTTCATCCATCACCAGACCATTCGTCTGGTCGTTCCCTTTCATGACTTCGTTTTCACGCGGTACACTTCTGATTGGACGCACTAGAATGCAAGTTGAAGCGCGGTACATTTTCTTGTCGGGCCTGCTTTACAAAATGACAATTCCTTTATCTATAACAAATTCACGATGCCCAATAGCAAAATTTTTCATGTAAAGGTGTTTTTTCTTTCTCAAAAGAACAAACTCTACTGGAATTTTTTTATATAGACCAAAAAAAAGCCTGTGGCTTCCTGCTGTGAAAAATCCGAACTTCTCCAACAAAGCACGACTTTTTACAGGCACATGAAAGTGAAATCAATTATTGCGTGAAGGAATGTCTTTTTTGTTTCCACAAACGTTTATGCAATACACTGCTTTGAGAGACCTCGGTAGTCATATTCCCATGAACTTTGAGGTACGTATTAGACCAGTCAAAAACACTTCTTTTTCTTCTTCGAGCACTCTATTTGTTTACAAGAACATCTGTGTGTTTGAAGACACACAGACGGATTCAGGTATTTTTGTTATCATTTATTTTTTTATGGCTTTATTTGCCAACTCTGTAACCTAAAACAAATACGAACCCCATAGCTATTTGAGTTAAATAAGTTTGAGGATTGGAATTGGAAATTCCTATCCACGCTTCCTAACAAGCAATTTCGCTAATCGTTGTTTTCCGCAAGCTGTACCGCAACCTATAACCAATCAGCCACATTTGCATGAACATTGTTCAAAGTTGATTCAGAGCAAATAAAAGATCCGTTATATAGCTCAAACACTACTAAGGACGGAATTATAAGGTGTTACCAACATTTTGCATAAAAGTTATCCCCCAATTACTCAGTTTACTGCAAGCGCAAACTGCTCGGACTTGTGTCTGATCTGGAAGATTCGATACCTTTTCGTGCAGGCCATGTTTTGGTAAGCTGTTTTGATAACTAGCACGCAAGGTATATGCAAACTTCAATCTACTTCCTTAATCCCGAAGATAGGTGGCGGAATTTCTTTGAAAAAAGAACCTGCCCTTGTTAAGATGACATATTATTGTAAACTGCAGCCCGATCAGTGATAAGGGTGTAAGATTGCTCACGGTCAGCTGTGCAAAAATTAAAATTCTGTTTTCTAGAGCTGATCTGCAAAATGGACGAATTTCATGATCTTATGCAATGTATTTAACGTTTTGCAAGCCTCTTTGACTCGCCTTGTGTCCTGATAACTAATCAAAACACACTTTGGCTGAATTGTGGTCGACCCTCGGCCGAAATTCAATCCAAAATTGTCGATGACCTCGCTCTCGTGACGATCCTGTTTCTAGCCATCTCATTTGTAAACTCTTCGGAATCTCACGCACATCAGTATCCAAGCTATCAACACGGTAATCATGAAATCTGGCACTAAAACAGCGCAAAATTATTGTTCTCATAACTGCGTGTCCTCGTCAAGTTGACGCCGGGAACAGCTTACTGTCTGAGGGAGGCTTCCTCTGGGTGTCACGTGTTGTGTTCGCAAGGATTATGTCACGAGCAGTGGTGTTTATCTGCGGGATTTCAAATCGCCACCTGATCATCACGGCTTCTTTACATACCTATTCACAACAATACACGGTTAAGATTCCTACGTCGACACGGCGAAGAAATCAAGTCCCCGATTTTGCTACGCTGATTTTTGCATCTTTCGGACGATATCTCAATTTAATCAAGGTACCAAAATCATCCAAAACGTGTCATGTACTTATGTCATTGCTCTGCGGAAATCGTAGTCAGTGCTGTGTTTTTCCAACCTGCCATGTGAGTGAAAGTTGTTGACCTTTTCCTGGATTCGAAAGATAAAAATACAAATATAAAAGCTACTAGCGACAGGTCACAAATCCATTTAGCTCCCGCATTCATTGCGTCGAGTGCGCGCTGAAGATGATTTTCATCTTTCAGAAGCTGCGCTCGTTCGCACTGTATTCTCTACTGGTTTTGATCTTCTGCTTGGGATGGATTTTAAGGGTGTTTCCTTTTTTCAAGCGTCTAATATCTAACGCAATCGACAGCATGTCCGGCCTGAAGATGCCGCAAGATGATTACTGGGATTCGATGTTCACACGACAAATGCTAAAAGGATTGTGGAGATTCATTTTTTTGGACATAAACAAGAAGACAAAACTCGGTTCCAAGGCCTACAACTCTCCCCTGTTTTCCATGGATGGCAAGAAGTGCTTTCGTCTGCTGGAAACGTCACAGTGTGGACGCCCCCTGGTCGTAAATTTTGGCAGCACAAGCTGACGACCATTTTTGACGAAACTGCACGAGTTCGGCGAAATTGTTCGCGATTTTGCCGACATCGCAGATTTCGTCATAGTGTACATTGAGGAGGCGCATCCCTCAGACGGCTGGGCATTTAAGGTTAGTTCATGTCGTTTTGTTGTAACTAATGTTCCTCACACATGATCAAGTTAGAAACGCTATTGCACACATAATGATACATTTTCCATCTGGTGCACATTTTTCACATCAAGAATTGAAGAAATCTGACGTAATCACATGCGATTTTCGAAATCTACATCTTGAATTTCGAAATTCGTCGAGAAAGACGTCCATGGAACGTCACTCTTAATTTGTTGTTCCTGTTTCTGCTTACGTTTAAACGAAACGAAACGTAAAAGTTCCTGTCACCACAGGAATAGCCAAAGTTCTACCGGTACAAGCCGGACAACTGAAATTAATCCGGCTTTAGCATCTCTGTATCAAATGTTAACTTAGCCCATACACTGTGGACTAGTTTTACGAGGAACCCACGTCGCTGGCAAGTGTATTTCTTACTTATATACGTACCTCCTCGGCTTGCTCTAGTCTTACACGCATGTTTTCCTTGGTTCTTACTTTAAGCGACTTAAAATTCTTAGATGCTAATATTTTGAAAAGGTATTTTCCATCGCTTAAATCTTCTTCTGAAGGTTCGATACGATCTAGTCATTTAAACCACCTCAAACCGTTTCACGTCAAGAAGGGGACGAAATTTTCTTTATTGTCCCCGACTCACCGTCAGTTAGGATTTTGAACTAATTATCGCTCTTCAAAAAGTCTTTTAGACAAGTCCGTTTTCGCTGCTGATTGGCTATCCAATACTACTTTCATGATTTAATTTGTTCGTTTATCAGCACAAGATAGCCGACTTAGGTGTAGTTCAAGGCCAACCCTGTGAAAACGAAATTACCTGCAATCCAAACATTCACTAAAATAAATTGATAACATTTTGTCGCGTTCAAAGAGCACATTTCAATGTTTAATTATTCCGGTATAGTTTGCGATTGAACTATCGATTTCACTCGAGAATAATACTCACTACGTCTTATCTTAGACCACCATGAAGAGTAAAGAACAAAAAGAATTTCATAACAATCTGAATGATAAAATAAACTTGATACGACAGAAGATGGATTTGTCGTTACAAACAAAAATCCGCACACGCCCTTGGTACGATAATCTCTCTCTGTATGCGTCCTTGTGGGTCTGTAAAACCATGTTTAGGTTATGTCATTTTAACAGAATCGAAACAAGTCCCCTTCACTGATTTTGCCTGACCTTGTTCCTTATCTAATAACGTTAAATTGAATTTATGCCTGCAACCCCCGCGTTTTTCAGCATTACGACATATATATGTGTGGGTGTGAAGTTGCTTATCTCGGTTTAACTTATTGGGATTAATGTGTTTCATTAACCCAAAGCGAAGTTCAGAGATTTTTTTCTCTCTTTTTGTCTATTGTGCTGGAATCAATTTGCATAATGGCGTGATGAATTTCCCCCTCCATTTTCTGAGTGTTCCTTTTGCATTTCGGTCGCAACTTTCTTTCGGGATAATGTTCCTGTTTTGATGCGCTGTTTGGGTGGCCTTTAGCACTAAAAAGAGCTTCTCATACACTATCACGGCACTCTGGTCTCTGAATTTCTTTTAAACTTCTCTTAAACTGACAATCCATTTTCAAACTCAACCATTAGTTCAAATTGAATGATTCTTTCGAAGCTGTGAAGGTTGTTGGGTCCCTTAAGCCACGAAACTCCCTCTTTCACCAAGTACATATAATATACTAGCCCCTCTAATACAGCTACTAAAGCAACAAGCTTTATATATTTGCAAGGCCAAAAATCGCGACAGCATTGCAAAAAAATGATTGTAAACATGCAGCAATGGAACAAAAACAGGAAAAAAAGAAACAAAACAACAATGATTAAAACAATGAATAGCAATTTTTGCGCGCTCACCAACACAGAAGAATATCTACTGTACTAATTGCATGTTAATAAAATAATCTCTATTTTCCAGTTTACATCGCAAACAACGGAGATCCCAAAAATAGGCCCTAACGAAAGCAGAGGATCCGACTATTAGCAAATAAAGAAACTATTAAGTTTCGGCGGCGAGAAGTAAGAACGAAACAAAGAAAAACAAACAAGGAATTAAGAAAAAATCGCCGCAATCGGCTGCAACTAGAGTCGCAGACTTTTAATCCCAAGACATAATATAATTTCGCATCGCTCTATTTTCAGACAGAAAATGATGCTGCATGCAATGTGTTTGTTTCGCCTGTACTTGAGCTGCACGATATCCAACCCTAAAGAAAAAAGGAAGCATTTTCAAGATTTTCTGTACTTTACTCATCTGAATAAGAAAACGTTTTCTGACCTACAAAGAGATGAGCAAAGTCTTTGATGCTGTAACTGCCGAGTTCAAACACAATATTGATGATAAAAAACCCCTTTTCGGAGGAAGTGCTTGTCAATCAATTACATGGCTTTCCGCAGGGTGGTCCTTTAGAAAAAAAGTTCAATAACATATTGAAACTCAAACGGCTCCTGGCAAAGTTAAGCATGCACAAAATGAAAAAGGCTAAGAAATTAAAAGTAAAAAACAAGTTAAAACTATTCAAAATGTTTAGTCTACTGAGGAAGTAAAAACTTCCTGATGTTGCGCCACACATTTTATCACAAGGGTTTTCTTAAAAACTCCAGGGAGGGATGTACAGTCATCAATGATACCTTCTTCTTTAGCAGCAATAACACATGCTGCTTTGCCAATTCCCCCACCCCCTTTCCCCTCCCCATGACAAGAGGGTTTGGAAAAAGAAATAGTTTAAAATCTTGAGAGACGCACTGAAAAATATGCTGACTTCTTCGCATTGTCATAGAGTCGTAATAACTATTCGTATCAAAATTCGTTTGCCAGTGAAATATTTAAAGAGTTAGAGTTGCCAACCTCAGATTATACACCTACTGAAAATTTATCCATTCAAGCTCCCAGTATTTAATCAAGTGAGGGGTTAGTTTTCATGCCTGAATTAAGAACAGAATCCAATTCGCTCTGAGAAGACGGATGTAATTTGCAAGGTGAAACACTTAAGTTGTGTTCACACCGTACACCGGTGAATTTTGCAAACGCAGCATTATTTCTACGGTTAGGCCTATCGTCCACGCTAATCCGCCACGAAAACGGAGCTTTAGAAAATGCTCTTCGCACTGGAGGAATTGGAAACCCGGGCTTATCGTTTTCATATAAATGGGAAACATTTTGAAAACGAAGCTTCCGAAAACGATGACGTCACAATAATCACGTGATTTGCCTGACGGAGTTTTCCCCAAACACAAAATAAAAAAGGATTCGTGATAATTCTGTTTTTAAATTCCTCCAGCTTCGCGTGGACGTTGCCTTGAAGTTGACTCCATAAAATTAACGCCTTAGCGAGTTTGCGAAGCTGACGCTTCGATTGTCAGCCGTTCGTAAGCTCAAGAGACCGTCCTAAATTTAAACCCCTAAAGAAAATCTCAAACAAACAGGCGTTTACATTTTCCAAGTTTTATTTGGTTAATTTCTAGGCGCGTCAATAGTCATAAATGCTTCAAGAAAGGCTCACATCACGATACAACAGAAAATTTAGAAAAAAACGGGGCAGTTAAACCGCTTATACTGAAGGCCGTCGTTTAAGGTTTTAACAGTTAAAATATCAGAGATATATTACGTATACATACTAAAATCTATTATAGTATAGAATCATATTATATTATGAGACTTAACGTGCATAAGATATCAGCCTTATAATCCTTTCCGTCGAATTATATCGTTCCTAAGTCGGTGTCCAAACAAAGCTTTGTCTTTGTTTTACCCGACAGTTCTGGAAATTTGTCAAATTCAAACAATCGAGATAATTTGCCTAAATTACGTTTTCTTTCTGCAGTTTTTTTTACAAATGTCTTGTTTTTAGCGTCTTCGTTATCTGAGAGCACAGTTCACAGTTCACTCTGCGTGCACCTCATGTACTGCA
The DNA here is from genome assembly GCA_019787425.1 of Platygyra sinensis. NCBI lineage: Eukaryota > Metazoa > Cnidaria > Anthozoa > Scleractinia > Merulinidae > Platygyra > Platygyra sinensis. The sequence goes on along the minus strand of JAHPZR010056236.1, from coordinate 22,986 downwards.
AGGGAATAGAGTAAAGTACACGGCAGCTGATACAGTCTTGAGACCAACACGGTACAAACCTCGCTGCTCTGCAGAAATGGCCTTACCTATTCATAAGTTGAATTGTTCTCAAAGCTAGTTTAGCGTTAGTTTGACATCGTTTGACAGTCATAGGAAAATTCGGTGTCTCTGACTGCATTTTAGCTTCATGGTCGTACATGGCGTACATGGCGTGAAGCAATCATGCTCATATTGAGTGTAAAGTCGATAAAACCTTCATAGCCGTACATGGTGTAGTGCAAGGCCAAAATGGCGTTTGCATTGTCGTAGTGGCTAAGCTAAGTTCAGTCGCTGTCGGTGTTGCGTATGGACCGAGACGGAGGTGAGGTTCATAAACACGCAAAAAAAGGAACGAGGCCAATATCCAGCCATTTTGACCGAACAAGTTTTGTCAATAAAGGATTAATTGTATGGAAAAATGGAATTTCTGGCGTTTGAGTGTATACGAGTTAACCGGAAATAAAATATTTCTGCGGCACTAGCAGGTCTAGTCCAGTCGAATTGCATTACGGGTTGTCAAGGAGGGCTATATAAGAGATTTGTAGCACGTGGGATAGTCATTCCAGGCCGACACCTCGTTTGACCTTCGATACTTTCTTTTTTTTTGGAAATTTATTCCTTGGTATAACGTTCTTTTAGTCAACGCAGGTCGACGCGTTTGAATTTTGTAGCCTCGTAGGATGGGCTATTTAGAGCTTGAACCATGGTTCCTACCCAGATTTCCCGCCGACTTTTTTCCCCACAGGGCTTTTTTCCGGCAGGTTTTTTCTGGCCTCTGCCTGACAGTAGTATCTGTGTAAACTGTCGCTCAGCTCTGTCTCTTTTTTTATGCCGAATACTTAGATCTTGTATTAGATTGTAGTATAACGTATCGTTATAGTTACTGTTGCTTGGCCTGAACCGCCAAATTATACCTAATTGTTTTTTGCTCGTGTTGTGTACTGCGTGGTGGAGCTAAAATGAACCCTATTCTCGTGCGGGACACAGCGAGTAATCCCGGGGAGGCAGGTAAGCGCCATCTTACCCGCTCAGGTAACAGATCGCAGCCCAGGATTTCGGTGCATTTTGCCAGCGCTAAATAACGGGTGCGATGAGGACTGGGCTAAACTGATTGCTTCGGAACAACACCGAAATTAATTAGAGACTGGCGAATCAGCGAAAATCTTTTTCTATGTTCAGTGTCACCGAGTGCCTGATGTTAAACTTTGCCTGACAGACACATGTGTATAATATGTCTGTAACTTTGATTTCGACACATTCACATCGTATTCCAACAATTTCAGTGCTTGCTTTTTCTTTCAGAACAATTATAACATTCCCAAGCACCAAACCCAAGCGGACAGATGCGCGGCAGCTCAGCTACTTCTGTCCCACAATCCACCGTGTCCCATAGCAGTGGACAGCATGCTTGACGCCGCAAACTTGGCGTATGGCGCAAGTCCTGAAAGGCTCTATATCATCCGGGACAATAGAATAGTATATCAGGGAGGGCCTGGGCCCTTCGCGTACAGCATCAAAGAAGTCAGAGTCTGGTTGGAGAACTACACTGGACGGGTTTTACATTGTGTACCAGAAGAATAAACAGAACATCAACTAATATTGAGTGCAGTAACTAAACTGAATAAGTATTCTTCATGCCAATTCGGGGCAATTAAATTCGTCTATTGTTCTTTGAAAGACGAGCAGTCAAAGAAAGGAGTGAAGACCTGAAAGAAATTAATTCGTCCACTTAAGACTAGAATTCTTTATTATGATCTATCATAGTTAACAGAGGGAACTGGTTATGAAGCCTGACAAACTTCAAAAGAGCAAACAAAGATCACAAGGTTTATGTTGGAACGTCTACTATCGTGTACATTGTTCAAATTGGTTTGTGTAAAGACACTGTGCCAGTGAATGAATTGCATCACCATAGAATCGTTGTTTTTGGTCTGCTGCTTACACAAAAGTAAGCAGTTTTGCGTCTTGTGCGCAATTAAAGCCAAAATAAGAGAAAAAAAAGCAACTAGTTTTAATTGGTTTCATAACCATTTCCTTTTCTTAACTATACCATGACAATGAACTTCTACAAATGATCCAGGAATGGTCGAAAGCACTCCAAAACTTGAGGCGTGACCTTGGAACATTTAGCAGCATCTGGCGTGCCTAGAAACATTCACTTTTTCTTTTAACAGCTTAGAATATTTCAAAGATCTAAACTTTCATTTCCTCTCCGTGAGAGGGCTTTAGTTACTCGATAATAAACACCCGGAGTTTGTTTTTAAAAGAAGTCAGAGATTATCAGTTTGGTGTTTTAACCAAAAATAATATACTTCGAAGATTAGATCGCTTTATAATGTATTTAGCACGGGTGTGGAGTGGAATAGATATTTAAAGTATTCATCCTTTCGCTGGAGTTTATAACCCCGCGTTCACTAAAAATGTTTATAGCGCGTAGTGGCTTAAAAGATTTAAGTGGCATCTTAAAAAGACAAAAGACGGAAACAGTGATTTTTTTTAGTTATGTTGATAATGCGCCTAGCCTGGACTTATATTTAGGCACCATATTAACCCGCTTTCACCGGGAGAGGAATACTCCAAAATGTTAATATCAAATCCATTCTAGAAATGCGCAATTTATTTGTCCTTTGCACTAACCAATGATAAGCTTGAAGCGCTTCAAGTGAATCTCAGAATAATTCGCACATACTTTACAAATCGAATATATTTAAGACATGGAGGTAGGTCTTAGTCTTGTATGGAAAAACTACGTCGAGTTGATATTATGAAGGCTTGGAAACTAAAGTGCTAAAGCATCGCTCCTTAGCCCGATGTCCGTCGATTTGATGTTTAATCCAGTTTGAATTAATACTCAAATTTGTAAAGAGCAGCAGTGAATAAAGTAAGATTAAACACAGTTTTAGTATCAATTAATTTTTTTAGCTATGAAATTGTTATCTAATGCGCATGTGCGCCAGCTGACTGTGTCCCCTTAAGGATGATCGCGCGAAAATTTTTTAACATTGATTTTTTTTCTGAAAACTTTGAAAGATGATGAGTTATTGATGTCAGAAATATAAAAAATGGTGGGTCACCGACTTCGTTTTGGAAAGAACATGCCCGGGAGAACACCTAAATCTGAGTAAGTCGGGCTTCGTTAGTGAAGAAGACCACAGTGGCTGCAAGTCCCAAAAGATTGCAATTAGAGCTTTGAAGGGAAATGTTCTCTGCTAAATATGGGTTAAATGGACCTATTAAGCGAATTTAGTCAACTGACGAGGTTCCTCAAAGACCAAGTTCGTATTTAGCGACCATAGTTTCAAGCGCCTTGCAGCCGCAAGATGGTAGGATTCCATGTCCCGTGGACAGAAATCTTTAAATGTTTTTAACTTCCCACATTGATTTTTTTATTCAGTTTTGGACAATGTGGAGATAATTGTAAGTAAAATCTGTTTCTGAAAAGAAAAGTAGGGGTCACCGACCATCCAAGATCGTTAAATCCAAGCAAAGCTATAGCAATGGCCATCTGCCCTATCATTGTTCATTTAGTACTTAGCGCGCGCGCTCGATGCAGTGACATATGAATTTTATTGCGCAATAAGGATGCGCAGAAACAATTAGCGCGAACGTCCTTAATAGCCCATTTCCGGTTGACCTTCACCTCTCTATCACAGCAAGGCCTGGTGCACTCCCATTCGTATGAAAATGAGTTTATTTTGCATGTAAATTCATTTTCGTATGAAAGGACAAGCACCAAGCCTCGCTTTGGGAAAGAGGCTTAAGGTTATTCGGAAAGGGTCTATTAACTGATTAATTAATCAATTAATTAATTAATTAATTAATTTGATGCATTGGAAAGAGGAACATCGCGAAGTTAACTTTGACAAACGCTTTTGTTACACCTCCCAACTCAAATACGTTTTCCGATTGGAGGAAAACGTGTCACGTGCCGTGGGTCAAAACTCACTAACTCCCTAAGGAAACAGCAACATGAACTTTCGATTCGCTTGTGATCAGGTCGTGCTCCTTGAAACCGCGGTAAATTCATAATCCAGCGGGCGTAAAGCAAACGATTTCTTCGCAGTTTTTCTAGTCTTGTGTTGGGAAGTATAACAAAACACAGCCATCGTTGAACAGTTTGAAAAGTTTTTTTGTTTGTAATCCGTGTCAATCCTCTCAACCTTAACCATCCTTGTTCCTTTATGGTTTATTATTATCTCTTTGGTGTTTTTCTATCTTTGTAAAGTATTATTTTCAGGTTTCCTTCAATTTAAAGGTAATTTTGTCCATGGTCAAAATAACTCAAAATACCGCGCTACTGTGCTCCTTTAATGACTGGCCCCCCGGGAAACAGTAAGTTTTGTTTCCCCTCGACCTCAATGTTTCCCGAGGCGAAGCCGAGGGAAACATTGAGGTCTCGGGGAAACAAAACTCGCTCTTTCCCTGGGGGCCAGTCATTAAGTGCTTATTAAAAATGAAGTGTCTATTTGTGGCTAGGACCATTACTAAGTGTCAGCTTGCGGCAGGTGTTAAATTACAGAAGTTGACCGTTAGAGGAGGTTCGACTAATGGGGCAAAATCAGGCGATTGTTGAAAAGCTTCTATTAACCTGCATGTTCAATCAGTTCATGACTGGCTGATGAGGTCGTAGCGTCGAATACCTAATGACGCTATTCCTAAATGACTTGGAAAATAAAACCTGTTTATCAAAAATAAGACCAGCAGGCCAAAATTAACACTGTTATGTTCAACTCACCAAAATTGTCCTAGATAGACTTACTACAAGTCAACCTTTGCTTAAAAACCAACAGGCCAGGGAGAAATTATTGGAAAGGACTTTGGGCAAGTCCAATACCCCGTTCACGCAAACATGTTAACATGTTTAGCAGTGGGTTAGCAAAACAAGGTGTAAAGTTAGTTGCTCATACCGTGCGCACCCCAGAACTCAGGTTAAAAATGTTAGATTAAAATATGTCAGCAAAGTAATTTTTAATCTCTCTTCTCGAAGCAAAGCAAAGCGTAATCGAAAAATTGGGAAAACATAAACCTGATTTAGTTAAACTAGTTTAGTTGGTGTGAACAGGTGTGAACGGGGCATAAGTCGTATGTAGCCGCTTGAAACTGCAGCACTAGCAAACGAATATGCTACATAAAAACACGTCCCAATGTAATATTCCCTTAATACCTGAAGAAGGCTGGTTTGGCCAGCCAAAAAGTAGTTCATATTCCAAAAAAATAGTCTACGTTGTGTCGGTTTTTGCTTTTCTATTCTTCATTTTATACGTGGGCCGATTAGATCACTATTGATTCAACATATACCAAAAGGAACATCGTTCTGATTGCTTGCTTAAACATTTTATAGTCAAATAGAATGAGGGCCCTCGTCGCCATGGACTGGGTGTTTTGAAGAAAAGTTGGTAATGGAGAGAGCGCTATGCTGGAGGGAGTTCACAAAAAAACTTGATAACGTAGGCTTCACTGATTATATAGCACTACTGCCCTCCACAAAAGAGCAGATCTAGGGGAAAAAAAACACAGCAAAATTACAGGAAGACGCAGGAAGGGTGGGACTTGAGATCAATAGACCAGCGACGAAAGTAACAAGGATTAATGCAAAGAACTATGACAAGATCAAAGTGGATGGACGCAGTAGACAAGTTCACAAACTTGGGTGCGAGCTAAGGGGAAGGCACGAAAGAGGATCTAAAGAATTGAATCTCAAAAGTCAGAAGTATCTTCCCCTACCGCTCTTAAGAAGATCTGGAGGCCACCAGTATCTCAAGAAGAACAAGGACAGTTGCAATTGTATAAACTGACACCGGTGCATCCAGTCTTGCCATTCGGGCTAGAAACTTGGAGGAAAAACAAAGGAGGCAAAGCAGTCGATATGTTTCAAAACAACCGCCTACAAAGAATGTCAGCACTGATGAGCTTCTAGAAAGTGCTGGCATGAGTCCACTGAGTAAAGAACTAAAGAAGAAGAAAGAAGAGAAAATGGAAGATGACTGGCCATATACTGCGGTAGGACCACGCATAGCAATGACCTGGGCACCCGAAGGTACAAGGAGAGGAAACTCAAAGACCACGTGCACCTGGAGGCGTACAGTAGAGAAAGAAAGAAAGCGGGGGGCGGGCTGGAAATCATGGACGGAAAAACGAAGTGCTGTGACAGACAGAGAAGACTGGAAGCGCTCTATGGAGGCCTTACAATGTGACACCAAGTCACGAAGTAAGTAAGTCGGGAGGTTGCATTTTTCACAACGCTTTCTCGGTGGGTGATTATTATCAGTGAAAATAATGTTACGTTCCAAAAATGTTTGAGTTTGTATTTGAAGGTATGCGGTTTCTCGGAATTGTTTCCTGTGTACAAGAACGGAACGTGATATTACAACGCAAAAAATGTTGTATGGTTGTTAAGTGAGAGTTTCGTCTCTAAGGTAAGTACACGGCAACTACGTGAAATAAAACCATGCCCTTGAACAGCAGGTTTACAATCACAAGAACAAATAGCTTTCCTTGTAGCTAAATTACAAGCTTTTGGCTTCTGTTAATTCGGGGGTGGAGGCGGGGTTAAAGTTGTTCAGAACTGGTAGGATTTTTGAGTCCAAGATTTAGGGACTTACTTTCAAGGTCATCAAGGATGCACAGCTTGACCAGCTTCACAGTCGTTTGCAGTTTTGCAGTTACGCACGTTGCGTATCGCCACTCAAGCTGTTCAGGTCAGCTTAAAATCATCACAAGATTGACTATTTCTAGCCCTCCTGGGATTTCTGACGCAGAGAGTGATCTAAAAATAACTTAACAGGGATTAACTTGAGAACGAGGCCACTATGACGGAGTACCTCTCTTAGCCTCATTCTCTTCTGGAAAAACTTTTTTATCATAGCTGCAGAAATTCTCGCGCGCTCATTGCCTAATTTTCATTGTCAATAAGCAAACAGACACATGAAGTTATAACTTATGCGATGCGTCAACAAGCGAGAGCGGACAATTTAACAATTTGTTTGATGTTAGTTTTTGTTGCATCTGTCCTGTCATTGACAACGCATGTTATCGTAACATTATCAAAGTAACTTTGAATCCGCAGACTACATGTACTTTGACAATGTTATGATGAAACTCGTGATCAGTAACAGGACAGACGCATGAAAAACTGACGCCAATTTGTTAAACAGACTAACGAAGATTAGACTACTGCAATAAAAATACTAAGCACCAGTTTAAAGTTTAAAATGTCTTTATTGCTTTCCGATAAAATCAACGAAGAAGATTCGCAATCTTTCCTCCAGTAATACCAAATTACAAGTTCTCACCATGAGAAGCAATAATAACAGTAAAAAAAACAGTAGGGGTGGACCATTTGACTATAAGAGGTGTATGAGTGATTTTGAAAAAAACATATTCTTGAAGCAATGCATACTTGCACCAAAAAAATTCATGCCCGCGCACACTGCCGAAAAAATCCACGCACGTTCAGTGAGCCGAAAAAAGAGCACATTACAAGTATACACGTCACGAGAAAAAAACAAATCCCTAGTCCGTGAAAGGGTTTAAAAAAATCACTTACACACACCCCCTCAAAAGTCAAAGGGTCCATCCCTTAGTGATGGGGAGCAAATGCACTCCTCGCCACGATGAATATTTTTTCAGATAATCAAAAAGTCTTGTCATTCACGCGCAGAGAGTGGTGAAAACAAAAAGAAACTCTGAATCCAAAACAAAACCTCTCAAAACCTGTCACACCTTTACAGGCGTCTGTAGTGGACAAATTAAGTACAAGTTCAATACTTTAGAGGGCAACTTTTTATCAGCTAGACATCTCGATAGAAAGTACTAAACGTATATATCAAGGACCTAAAGTACTGTCTTGATGAGTGAGGTTTATTTTGGATAAGCACGATATCATTAACGACTGAAACTTGACAAAAAGTTGGACAAAATGAAAGTTGTTGGACAATTTTTAAACACCTGCGTAAAGGGTTCGTTGTTTCTAAAAAAATTCATTTTCTCTTGATACGAATCTTACGAGTTACAGATTGTATATGAAAAATTTCCGCTAAAACTTGAATTAGAAGTAAAGCCACAATTGAGCCTAAAAACGTGCGACAGAAGCACTAGCTAAAAATTAGTATATTTTACCTATATACAGTATGAAAATTAGTGTATTCCTTTACAAAAACTCCCTCTTCAAGTAGTCATAAATTGAACTTACTTTGGGCTCATTTCCATAGTACCTTACAATGTATTTGACATCCAGTCTACCACTCCAAAAAATGTCTTTTTTGATTCTTGTAAAAAATGTAGCTATACACACGATGCTTGCGTAGCGAGGTTCTACAGCCCTTCCCAATCTGGTGACTAACTTCTGCTTGCTTGAGCAGTCGCCCTACAATTATTTCAAGGCTCATGGCTATAAAGCAAAGAGAAATTACTCACAGTTGGGAAGTTCTTTGATCCATACAGAAATCCTGGCTGCTTTTGCTAACCGTACGTACCTTAAACTCTTCCTTCCATAAACACAGTTCTTATCTAGATCAATAAACAGCTGTAATTTTACCCCAAAATGTAGTAAAATGCATGTACAACTGTAGCACTACAAGACAGTACAGATCCTGTTACGCTGTAGTGACCCTGAGTGTTTGTCACTTACAATAGAGTGTGTTCGCTCATGTGACCAGAAGCCATATTTGCATAATGAAACAAAAGGAGGAATTTGCATAAAAATAAAGTTCAATAGCCCTTTTCACGGTTAGTTTTTCTCATTTGCATTACAATGTAATCCAACGTGGATGCGAGGCAATTTCGGGCTAAAACTGCAAAACAGCCCGAAATTGCCTCGCATACATGCTAAATTTTATTGTAACGCAAATGAGCAAAGGTAACCATGAAAAGGGCTATTCCCAAAAGAGTATATTTCACTCCTCCAACATGGCCGCCGTTTCTTTGTTTACTCCTCCAACATGGCCCCCGTGACGTCATGTGAACACACTCTATAGGCATGAGAACCAAGCAGCAAACACAACCCAAGCAAAAGCATTGGTAAGATTAGCAGATTATTTATGGTCTTAGATAACCTACCCCACTCCACCCCACCCCCCAAGGAAATTGCAACCCCTTCTGTGGGGGGGAGAGGGGTGTATGAATATCTTCTAGAACCGCACAATGTGTATACTGAGTTTCACATAAGACTCACTTAAATGGGGTAATCTTCACCCCTGCTAACTACTGTTACCTGGGCTTGTAATCAGATAAAGGATATGGATCTCTACAGAGTTTAATACAGCTGAATTGGATTTCTCTAACCACCAAGGAAATTATGCAATGGTATGGGAAAGTACACAAGTTTTTAAGATATCAAGGCGAAAATTGCAGTGAAGCATATCCAGGGTGGTCGAGCACAGTTTTCAAGTGCCTATGCCTAATTCAACATTACTTTGAAACTATTTATGCTTTGGCGCCCGTTTTTTGCAAGAGTCAAGGATAACCACAGTAGTGTTTATTCTCGCATTTTGGTTAGGGTGTGTTCTGTTGCCATGGCAATAGGACTGGTTAAAAACAAGGCTTAAAAAGTGGTTTTTGTTTATTAAAAAAAATCCAGTCGAGAGATTGTTTTCATCGTTTGCGCACAATGAATTGACATTAAATCCTTTCTGTCAACAGTGTTCTAATAAAATTTTGAAATAAGCCATTTTCATAATTCGCCGTAAATTGTTTTCTGTATTATTAAAAATTACCTATGTCAAAATTCAAATTTTTCATGATAGATTATTCACGTGGTTTCTGAACTATTTTTTGCAAAATTTCTTGAAATTCTATCGACTGGATCGTTAGATTTCTGCAAGTTTTTGCAAAAGCAATTGGTCTCAATTTTTCGAGCAACTGAGCATGCGCTGCATTTAACTAGGTTCTTTAGGTAACAAACAAAAGCTGAGAATCACTGGGTTCTTTGCATCGTTACCTTTTTTAACATATCTTTGTAATAAAAGACTAAAGCTATCAATACACTGCGTTCAATTACAGAGAAAAACAACCCAGATAGTGAGGGTGTTGAATAAATAAAATGATCGCTCTTTTGACGGCATGTTTGCCATTTTGAAATCCTTGTGCATGCACTGAATTGCATCCGCAAAAGTGTATGCAAAAACTGTGTTCGGCCACCTTAAAGAATTCATGCATTAGATTGCAATGAAACATTTTTAAGGAAGATTTCTTTTGGCCAGGGTTTGAGAAATTAAGGGTTACAGAAATCTGATTCCACGGTATTTATTTTGTAATCTGTCAGAGTGAAATATCAGATTTTTCCTGAGCAAGGGAAGAATTGAGTATGGACAGCTCAACCTATTACAGCTATATCAAGAAATAAAAATTTATAAACTATTAAAATTATATAATTATTATACCAGTCAAACATTATAAAGAACATGTCTGACAGTGTACGTGGAAGTTCCTGAGTACAACTAACCACTGTCATGATCTTTGAGCAGACGCAAATAAATCGCCAGCAGAAGGCAAGGGAGCTAGACCTCCTCCAAGATCAGGAAGCTTGGTCAGGTCTGGAAGGTTTTCTAAATGGGACTTGAGTTCTTGTCTCACTAGCTGAACTTTTTCCTGTTTGGCTTTATATTCCTGGGAAATCAAAAACAAACATTGCAGAGTTATATAAAACGTTATCTAATAAAAAGTTCTATTTTGGATTGCCCACTTTACAGAGTTAGTTCAATTTCAATTTAGAAGTGCTAGTTTAAGTGTCAAGTTCAAGTCAAGCATCAAGTCATCTTTATTTAGGCAGGGTACCCCATCAGCCATAGGCTACATAGTATCAAAAAAAGGCCCTGTGTAAAATTAAGACTACATGAAGCTGTTCTAATAGGCCATATTCAATATTAATAACAACATTCTAACATGGCTCCAGGGCTTTCGGGACAAACTTCTCATAGTGAATGGTTTGAACCCATGGGTATCAGTAGTTCCTATTGTGATCTTCGAGTTGAGTGTAGTTCTGGAAAGAACTGTTGTTGGCGACTAAACTACAAAATAATGTCACTCTATATTTGTTGTTCTCTTTGAATCCAATTGTCTTGGGAATTGAGAGACAAAAGCCTCATCTGGAGCCATGCTAGAATATTGATATATTGAACATGGCCAATTAGCACTCCAGTAAGATTGGTCTAAGGGTAACTCATTCACAATTTATCCTTCACAGTCAGATTGCAAACTCTTTAAAAGTGAGTCAACCAAAACCAAGTGACTCAACCACTTTTGAAGCCAAGGTATCCCTACTTACTTCAAGTTTTTTCTCAGATTCTGCAAGTTTGTCCTTTTGAAGTTGTATAAATGAGGCTAGCATTTTAGATATTGTTGTTCTGTCTTCGAGTTCTGCTGCAAGTCTACCGTTGTAGTCAGCAAGTAATAAACAAGCCTCATCGACAATCTTGGAAAGACGGTCTCCAGTTTCTTTATCTGAAGGGCAAATAGAAAAGAGTGTTCTCCATATGTACATAGAAACGACAAGATGAACTGCATAAAGACTACAATATGAACACTTTTAACTAAGGATGCACTGTTATAGAGTATGAGCCAATGCAATTCTTAGTGCAGAGAATTAATTGAGTCACTTCTCCACAGGCCCACCCCACCCTACACAACCCCAGCAAGCAACTAGAAAGGAACTATTTAATAAAATATGAAAACATTGAAAAAACTTCAGGGCTGTCATTAAGTTTTGAGTCACCTGTAGCCTCATTCTCCACACCTGTAGTGAACTTGCTACTCTGTTATTGAATTCTATCAACAACAGGCAATTTAACCCATAGCATCAATGATAGCCCTGAACTCTATGTTGAGATAAATAAGTCAACATCAGACAAAAATGCCCTTGGCCCATCAATTTTATTACCAGTATTAGTATTAATATTCCATTTTTAATTGAAAACTGTGTTCTGCAAACTGTTATTGACATGTGAGAAACTGTGATAAGTTTTTTAAAGTTTTAAAGTTGTTGAGTTAACATTTACACAGTGTGACTTCAAACATTTTATTACTTAGAGAGATCAGACCAACATGTGAACTGTATGCTGTATTAAATACCTTCTATTTTGTCCAAAAGAGAGACGTCTTGTACTTCTGCTGGTAGATTAGCAATCTTTTCTCTAACAACAGCATCTTGTGAAGCAGAGTTTTCAAGCTCCATCAATGCCTTAATTAGATCCTCAGGCTAAAGTAAAATAATCACAGAATGTATTGCCCTTAGTATTTTGTATTAAAACTAGTAAAAAACACACTGCATAAATCCAAAAAGCTTGAACCACATCTGTATTTGACTCTGTCATGTAGATTTTGCTTTGACCAAAAAGCTGGTACATCAAAGGATAACTTGGAAAATATTACTAGAATGTTGTTGAAGTATTCAACTTGAGAGTATATCAAAATGGGTTCCACCGTGACTCAGTAGTTAACATTGAACAGATGTAGTGTCCACACTTTTCTGATCCATACCATGAGTAAGTTTATTGATTGCAAGTTATATTTTGTGCATACATGTACAATGTAACCCAAAAAAAGGAATGCGAGCCAAAACTGCATGAAAACCAACTAAGCCTTACTAAATTGTTGACATGCAAAGAAACTTTAGAGGTATAGGACGCCCTCTTAAAAGAACTCACTCACATCTGGTGGCTCCATTAGTGCAGCTTGTTTTTCGTCTTGCAGCTTTTGTTTCTTCTCTGGTGGTGGCGAGTCTGATTCTTGACCTATAAATTAAATATTAATAATCATAACTACCTATTAACCGAGTGTGTATTTTTTACAGGAAAATGTCAAACCAAGACCTTGCCAGACTGACCAAGCGATCAGTTGGTCAATATGGCAAGGCTGAGGTTTCAGATTTTCCCATAAAGACCGAATGTTTGAGGTTAATGTCACAGTTCCTTCTGGTATTAGTAATAATGACGACTACAGTAACAAGACAACAAAAGACTGTCACAATGTTTGGCATAATGGGGGGAACACCTCTCCACAATCGGTGTGACAGACGACTTCAAGCATGACTAAAAGCCTAAACTTATCTCCCCAGCGCTCTTAAAGACCTGCGCTGGATCGGACAAATTGTAGGCCGGTACAAATGCAAATCAACGCAATCTAAAAGCCTAACTCTCCACGGCACTACGAGCTGAACTTCCAGCCAGCATCATGCTACACAATGGAACAAGTGTAGGCAGTAAATTTTAAAAAACAAGCTCAAGCCTCCTTATCTCCCCAGCACTACGAGCCGACTCCGCTGGCATGTGCTGGATCGGACAAGAATAAAGGCAGATAAAGAGCGTAACACAACAAGCTAGCATGAAAAAACAAAGCTTGGGGAAGTCGCTGCGAGACTTAACTGAAAGCAAATACCAAGAGGTGAACCCAAATTTTATTAAATGCTACAACAACAACCTCCAAAGGGAGGGTAGGGAGGGAAAAAATGTTTTAAACGTTAATGTACTCCCTACAGTAGCTAAAAGAGCTTAGAGAATGACACTTCGGACCATGCCAGCTCTTTATACATACACAGATGTCTAGAACTAAACCAATAGAGACTGATGTACCATCGAATACAAGAAGCTTGTTCTGAATGCTTAGCAAGACATGAATAGAGCTAGTTTTACTTTTAGCCATACAAAACAAGTGATATAAATGTAGCTGCCAGTATTGCAACATGGACACAGAAATGCCATTGTATTTACCAAAGCATGAACATACATTTATGTCTTGAAAGTCAGGGTATGAATGAGCATTCATGTCTCGTGTGCATTACGCAATGTAAAAAAAAAGTAACAGTAGAACTAGACCCTTAACATGTCACACTCCATTAACTGCATTTTACAGTGTTGTTGTAAAACTCTATTAAACTAAAGATGTGTATTGTATGGCTTTTGGCTTTATCTTTGCATGCCCGTAATCAGCCTGTGGGTATTATATGAGAATAATGTCCTAGAATTAGTCAATAACCCTTGGTTAATGAGTAATAACTGCAATAGTTATTATGCTTTTAAGACCCTTTGTTTTAGAATCAAAACTCACTGAAGTACATGTTATTTGTGCTGTCCACGAGCCATGTATACTGTGGCTCTCACACAGTCAAACCTCCAGTTGCGACCACCTCTTGTAAACAACCACTACTCCTCAGCGACCAGTTTAACAAATACCAAAAGTTCCAAGTCAAATCACTATACAGTCAACTCTCTCTAAGACGGACTCCATTGGGACCGGCCTCAGCTGTCCATCTTAGGGAGGTGTCCAGCTTATAGAGGTGTCCATCTTACAGAGGTGTCTGTTAAGAGAGAGTTGACTGTATTTGGAACCCCTTGTAAGCGACCATCCCTCTTAAGCGACCATAACCACTATTAGAGCTAAAAGTTTGAATTTTCTTTAAATTGTTTTAACCTCCTGTAAGTGACCACTTCACAGATCATAGGGCATAAGTTGAATAACAAGGTGTTTTTTAAATTATCACATTCCTTGGGCTGTACAAGAGATGGAACTTGTCAATGAGAAGGACAATATTTTCCCTGAAATTGACTTTTCACATGAATAAAGCAATTAACAAATGGGACAAGTCTCTGCAGTTACCATATGCCAGTGAGACAAAATTTTGACCCAATATGGTCTTCCCTCTTATAAGCGACCACCTCCCATAACGACCACCTCAGCTTGACAGTTTGAGCGGTTGCTAATGGGAGGTTTGATTGTAGATTCCTTTAATTAAAAATTAATTAACTCACTCATACTCACCTAGACACTTGTGAAGTTTCACTAAGAAAGTTGCATCATACACATTTCTCTCTGTCCATATGGAGATGAGTCTTTCAAGACCTTTGATGGCTTCTACTGTTCCACCCCTCGGACAAAGAGTTTTTTTGTGATAAATTAGTAAACAGGGGTTTCATTAACGTTTACATGAGGGCAACTGATTTTCACAGGTGAGAAAATCTTTGAACTTCTTTAGAAAAGAAATCTTTCTGCCAGGCGAAATAGTCCTCACAGCCAATTTGTATGGTACTTCGCCCTTAATGACACTAATCATGTCATCTATGATAAAAAATCTAGACAAGTGATTCAGCTGAAACATTTGTGTTTATTTACAAGTCACTTCACTTTCAAGACATACTGTACATGTACACTCAGTGTCTATGGAGCTAATTCAATCAGACAGAGAAGAATTCTACAAACCTCTAATAAATGGATATTACATTACTTACTGTGCACAATGCTGAAAAGCAGCAGGCAACACATGTTTAAATTCACTCAAAAATTCTGTCCCTTTTCTTTTTCCATTTTGAAGGACATCATTAGCAAGAAATAGGAATGTGAGCTTTTTGCTTGACCTTGCTGTAAATGACAACAAATAGAACACTGTATTAGACTGTACATGAAAAATAATTTATATAGAAGTACATCATCACTTTGATATTTTATAACTTTAATTTATTGACGTTCTTCCCAGGGCATTTGACTTTTTGAGAATTTGAGATTCTGAGGTACAGTGTGAATAAGCAAAACTGAAAATGACACCCTACAAAAAAGCTACCTTACATCAGTGTACTTACCTCTATAGCACACAACAAAAACATGCATCATTGCATGCAATCAGGAAGATGCCATGTTCATAAGTGTGGGGCAAATGGAAAAAAAATGAGCTCCTGGGCCTGGGATTTGAACCTTATAACTTCCTGAACACCCTACAGGCTTTAGCACTCGGTCTGTAGCCATAGCAGATATAAGCTCAGTAGGTAAAAAGTTATTAAAAAATGAGCTAGACATATAACTGCTGTACGTAGTCTTCAGGCCAATGTCATATTTTTCATTTTCAGGGGGTTTTGTAACCCAGTGAGGACATGACTATGCTTGGAACAGATCCCTCCCTTGGGGGACACTCCATGATAGTGGCTATATAGGTATGTGTGGCCCAAAGGTTATTTGGTTGCAGTCTAGAGCGATGGATTGTTCTCTCACGAGGTTTAAACAATTAGCCATAATTTGCTTACCTTTGGCGAGCTCTTTATACCAAGCTTGTACGATCGCTTTAGCGTGTTTTCTGTGGTGAATGAGCCACAGCGAAAGCGTCTGAACACTATGCTGCGTGTTGGAAAGATCTGATAATTTTTTCTCCAGCGTTGCAGTAGAAAAAGATGTCATCTTCATACATAAGATCGAAACAATTACAACCAAAACAGAGAAAACAGTAGTAAATCAAGTAAAATCAAATTGTGAGAGAAAGATCTGGGCATGAGATAGCCTCGATTTCGGGAAGAAACCGCTGAGACCCTCAAACGCGGTCTTTTATTCTTAGTGTGCGCATATTTTTACTTTACCACCGCTAATCCATGAACTCGCAGACTCAATCAGATTGCAAACATGGCGGATGGCGCAGTGTACCGGGCTTTGAGGCTGTATGTTCTATTTAGAAATAAGGCCTGTTTCCGATACTTTCCGTTGTGTTCATAGATTCAGAATTCATCTAAGCTCAGTTTTTTTTAATATTTCTGTTTTCTTTCAGCCACATCGCGCCAGACAAGTTTTATATCGAGCCCCGGGACCAGCATTCGGTGGGTGACCAAATTCTCGAAATAGATCGGGTTACTCAAGAATTGAGTTTAGCAGGTACGTATTCGTCAAAATTTTCAAAGCTTTCACGTTTTGTTAACTTATAGCGTAGTTATGCAATATTCTCTTTGTGACTGAAGATCTGTTATCAGTAAAGCTGATTGATTCGGCCTTAGAAGATTATTTATTTTAGATTAAGCTTATGTCACCGTAGAATAATTGCAATGAAATTTGGTGTTGTTTACTTTTTGTATTTACCTAAATGAAGGCTGTGATTGATTTCATTACGGTGAAGATATCGCCACAAGATGTCAAAACAGGCTACAAAGCTATTAATCATAAGAGTAATGTACCAGTCAAATCGAATCCCCCCGGGCAACCCCACGGGCATTTGAAAGTTTGAAAAATTTTTGGTTAAATTCCCCCCTCACCGGACCAAAAAGCTGTTCAAATGCCCCCACCCCCGAGGAAAATTACCAGATTACTGTTTCAACTCTTCAGTTGCTGTGCATGTAAACATGGTTTATTAGACAACACATATCTATATATTATAGACATAAATCGTTCTTAAACACCTTTAAATATGGAACACATTGTGTTGGCTTTTAGTTTTCAACCAATCCGCCTCGAATAGGCAATCTTTTCCTTTGAATTCATCAAAGTTTGTCTCTGCCGTCTGCGTGTGATTTGTCAACCCACCTGGAATCAGCACAACTCGTAACATGAAATCGAGGCCAGCGATCAAATTCCCCACCCCCTATGAGTGGTGATCAAAAGCCCTCCCTCCCAGGCAGGAAAAGGTGTCAAATGCTTGCGGTATGCCGGGGGGGGGGGGGATGTTTACCGTATTTACTCGTGTATAAGTCGACCCCTCATTTTCCAGGTCAAAAATCAGATTTTTCATCATTTACGGTTAAAGAAATAAAATTCAGACCAATAGAAATTTCCCAAAACGTCAATCTTTTCTTCCTGAGAATGTATTGAAAACACAGTGAATTAAAAAAAGCAGAGGTGTAATGATACGCAGTGAAGTATCAAGACTTGTCTAAATCACGATTTAAGCACATACGAGCTCTTTGATTTACTAGCGAAGTATTTTACGATATTTGGGAGTATATCGCATTGCATTTAACTATAACCTTGATCTCAACGTTGAGTTTAAAAGGAGATTTAGATAAGAAGACGGAAGGAACACCGAAGAGCTTTGAAAGATCGCTCAATAAAAACACCGCCATCTTGGAAAACTTGGTAACCAAACCATGAATTTGAGGAGTACTGAAAACTAAGATAACTCCACGTGCTTTCTGAAGTTTGCCAGGTCACTAAGCCACAGGCGTCGTTCGATGAAAGCAAAAGTTCAGCACTGTAAACAGCAGCAAAGCCCTGAGAGAAATGTCTGCTCCATAGATAAAAAGACACAATAGAAATCATCGCTAGTAGGTTTACGTTTAAAGCATTTAACTTTTATTATTTCACACTTTTTTTGTTGAAGGAGAATGTGCCAAAAACTAAGAAACTCGACCACAAATATTAGAACTGGTTTTGTAAACGCACTTCAGGCAATTGTTATGTTAATTTCTTGGACTGCTTTGTCAGGTCTTTGTGTATGACTCGTGTATAAGTTGAGGGCGATTTTTTGGGCTGATTTTTTGGTCGTAAAAGGTCAACTTATACACGAGTAAATACAGTAAGCTTCAATTTGACTGGTACATAAATTGTTGAAATGGGTTTTTGTACAACCATGGATAGTGATTTTAAAAAGGGTAACTGGTCGTTTCGCCTACGGGTCGTTTTGCCTACTGTCTGTTCACCTACGTCTAGAGTCAATTTGCCTATGTCCAATATGGCAGTTCACCTACGTCTTGATGATGAGTCTTACACAAATAAACAGGCGAAAAATTTGTGTGAATATTCCTCGTTCTAAAAAAGACTCCGACATCGCACATCAAGTAGGTGAATCAAAGATTGTCATAGTGTGGAGTTTAAAACGTAGGCGAACTTACATATTGGATGTAGGTGAATTGACTCTAGACTTAGGCAAAACGACCCACTTAGTGCAGGACATGTCTCAAATGACCTGTATGCAAAGTGACCGTAATATGTTAAAAAGAATATGACATTGAAAATACAAAAAAAGAATTAAAAAAATAAAAATAATAAAGCTTAAGGACCTCATTTTAATATCGGTTGCCACTTGCCAATTTAAACAGACAAAACAGATTCTGCCAAATTTGGCTGAAAGATGCTTTGTTTTAGAATGCATCAAAATGAAAGATGTGTTTCAGCTTTTAAAACTGCAATATCTTTTGAACTTTTTTATGGGCCTCTTAAACCAACATGAACATCAGGTGATGTGCACAGGACAGACGACGCTTGATTTTTTTATTGAACTAGTGGTTAAGAAGAATACAACAGTGGAAATCAGATGATTTATAGAATCTGTTGCTTCATTTTACTGAGACAAGCTTTATCACTCCTGTTGGTTACTTCTAACACACTAATAAAAATGACTGTGGTATTTGAGTCACTAAGTAATGCCAGGATTTGAAACTGGGCAGTGAAAATTTTGTTATGTGGTTAGCCCAAGTGAACAGTTTATAAAGCGATTTATATACTAAAAAAATCTCTGGAAAGTGGGATCCACAAAATGGTTGGACACCTGTCTAGTTAAATGCTAGTCAATGATAAAACAAGGCAGCTATTAATCTGTAATTTTGTCATGTTGATCTTTTAGACAATGAAGGTCAGATTCCACCATCAGCTGAGAGTAGGGACATATTTGGAATACTAGGAATCATCAATTTGTTAGCAGGTGAATTTGAGAGTTAATTGTTACCCATTGTCAGCTACAGCTTAACTGCTGAATACCCCACCACTTATTTGCATGTCGTTGAATAAGAATAACGTCTATTGTGTTATGCTTGGTTTTTTAAAGAACACTGACCAACAATAGACATTATTATTCAACAAAATTGTAACACTATCCAAATATGGTCATGATGCTCTCGATATCTGTCATCCGTAGGTGACGGATATCCGGCAATATACGTAGCTTCGTACGTGGGAAGAAAAAGTGAAGTGAAAAAATGTTGACAGAAAGGTTTAAAAATGTTACGAGCTTGGAAATCAATTTTGTTATCAATTTGTTGAATAATAAAACAATTATCCTGCTCAATCTCGCGGAATATCGTCTGATTTTAGCCGACTCGGCCTACGGCCTCGTCGGCTAACTATCAGACTATATTCCGCGCGATTTCGCAGGATAATTGTTAAATAGTAGTACAGAGTGTCAGGGTATTCAGCAGTTACTTACTGCTACTAGATGTGTACAACCCATGTGATAAAAAGAATACCAGTATGCCATGTCAAAAATAGAGCAAGAGATGTATTTATTTGAGGAGTTACAGTCGAAACCAAGAAAGTTTTAGAGAACTTTTTGATGTAGCATATATGTATAAAGATGTGTCCTGTTTTTTGTTACTTCCATATATTTGTGTATGACCAGACGAGTTTCTTCTTACATCTTCTATTGGAATCAAGCAATTCAAGCTCAGTTATTTTGCTTTCTTGATTGCATGTATTTTGAACTCAAACCCATTTACTTTGGATTTGCCCTTCAGTCATTTACTATCACTTATTTTGAATTTGCACTATTTAAATTATTTCTTCATGTCCCCCCAGAGTTCAACTGTTAGTAGTTACATGTAAATGAAATAAAGAGTTCAGTCTTTATTGCTGCTGTTTTGCACTAGCAAGTACTATTTCTAGTTGCAAACATCTGTTTTTTTCTAAAGGTGATTTTTTTAATTGCTTTAGGACCCTACCTTGTTGTTATAACCAAGAAGACCCTTGTTGGCCACATCAAGGGTCATGAAGTATGGATAATAAAAGGAACAGATGTTCTGGCATTTCCAAGAGCAACGCTGCATCTCACAGAAAGTCAGGTACACATAACCAGACAAATGAATGTGAAAGATACTAGCTTGTAATACGATGCATTAAGATATGGAGTTTACTGATGAGAAGATAAATGTTGTACCTATTTCTGGAAGCTAATCATAAGTCAATTAAGATATACATGTAATGATAAAGAACTGTAGCTTTGAAAATTGTCCAAAGTTTTCCAAGAGTTTGACCGAACATCAGATTATCATTTCCAAATGTCTTCTGCAGGAGTAATTACAAAGGTTGCTAAAGATGGTCAAAAGTTTTGAAGGAGCTTTGAAATTTCACCCCATTCAACATCTTAACACCCAAACTTCAGAATATCCATCTTATTTGTATTGTTATGCAATTCATAGCGTTATCCATGTCTCCTAGATGTGGTGAATTGTGCCCATATGCTCAACATTATTTTCCAAAGTGCTTTGTATGCGGCTACAGATAATGTACCATTTAAGACCAACCCTGAGTCCTACTTGATTCTTTTGGTCCAAGCATACAAGATTTCATTTTGTATTATCTGATCTTCTCTTTTAACAGCAACGAAACAACAATATTTACTTATCAATGGTACAGTCAGTTCTCCAGACAGATAGCTTTTACTTCTCGTGTTCATACGACCTCACACACACACTGCAGAGACTTTCACGAACCAGCCCAGATTTTCTTCAGATGCCTCTCTTTGAAAGGGTATGTATCTTGATCTACAAGAAAATGATCTGTCTCCTTCACTGTCTTTGATCAATGTAATTATATTTTATATATATATTTTTTTAATTTTGACTTAATTCTCTTGCCAGGCTGATCCCAGATTTGTATGGAATGGACATCTTCTGAGACCTTTAATGGTACAACCAGAGGTACAATCTTTTGAAGTGCTTATCAATAAAATTCAGATATAACTGATTGATTGTTTTAACTTGTGATAAATTTATTATTTTATTTATTTTTATCTTTTCTTCCCAGCTTCACAAGTTTATACTTCCAGTTATGCATGGATGTATCCTTTCAAAGTTTTGTCTATCAAGTAAAAAAAAACTTGTTTAAATACAGTTCCTGTCAAGAGTAAGTTGGCAGTGACTCAACTTGACTCAATTCTCAATCCTCAAAAGTTTTTAATTTGGAGTTAAATCATTGAATTTCAAGTCAAGTCATTCACGTTTTAAGTCAAGGTGGACAAAGTTTCAAGTCAAGAAAACATTTTGAGAAACTAAGTACTACCATTTTTTAGCTACCGTATATGGCAAACTTTTTTCCACATTGTTACACGCTTAAGACATTCAGCCTCAGTTGAGGTGGAGCTGTCAAAATTTGACATGCTAGTGCTCTAAAACGCAACACTTTGTCTGGACAAACTTGAATATTTTAAGCATGTAACAACATGGAAAAAAGTTTGCCGTTCACAGTGGCTCAAAAATGGTAGTATCTACTGTACACATGTATTGTTCATTGGTATTGTTACATGTATGTGGAAGAAGTCAGTCGTGTTCTCAATTTATCAAAAAAACTCTTCAAGTCTTTCAATACTCAAAACTCAAAATTTGAGCCTTGAAACATGATTCTCAATTCTTGAAGTATTTAGAACTGAGGATCAAGTTTCAAGTTGAGACTGTGATCTTATCTTTCACTGGTATTGTTTGTTATTAGTTTCTGCTGGAATCTCAATCTTACATGTACCACAAAATTTAACAGTTGGTTATTTAAAAATAGCTTGTCAAGTGAAGTTTAATTTATCATTAATATTGTGTAAAATACTGAAAGTCGTGTTTTATCCTTGACACTATAAAGTTGTCTCTATAACATCCTGTATTATTAAACAGAGCACATTTGATTTTATTCTTATATCAAGGAGAAGTTGTTTCAGAGCAGGTAAGTCGATGCACAACATTTATTAATTCTGAGTAAAAGTTGCAAATTCATATCTCAATGTTGCATATCAATTCAAATAATGATTTTTAATGTGGATTCCATCAGTGCAGTTTTGTCATCATTATCATCATTGTTGTCATGATCATCATTGTCATGATCATCATCGTCATCATCATCATCATCATAGTCATTATAATCATTCCTTTAGACCCCAGGAAAGTATAGGGCATCCACCAGTAGCCCTTTACACACAGTTCTTTGCTTCTGTTTAAGCCCCCTCCCAGGAGTAGCCAACTTGTTCTAACTCCTGTAGTATGGGACACTTCCATGCCATTTGTTCCTAGGAACATATTTTTTTTAAAAAAATGAACTGATGCATTTGTGGACAGGGGAAATTCTAAGGATGCAGGTTAGAGCTGGCTGCCATCTTTCTCCTTATCACCACCAAAAGGTCTCTTTTATTTAGCTTTTGTTTCCCTCCACCGAAAAGTAGCTTATTTTTGGCAGAGTGAAACAATAGCCAGAAATCTGTCTGTGTTTGTAGGTTAAGCAAGGGCCTGCTGAGCTTATTAA
>JAHPZR010056235.1:7500-10000 GCA_019787425.1 Platygyra sinensis | reverse complement strand
GAAAAGGTCGCGTTCGTTTTGTGTTAAAGCAAATTAAACGCTTTAATTCTTCCGACTCCGAGAAAGCGTGCGTTATAAAAGTCCTACTGCCTTGCGAAAAAAAATCTCACCCTTTCACTCTTACGAATCTCAACTACGTGTCTTGTCGGAATAATTCTAGTTGGTTCAGAGATTCATAGAGGTCCAAGTCTGGGCGAAACGAGTGTAGGTCTGGGCGAAACACTTCATGGGCGAAACTCGTTATGGGCGAAACCCGTGGTTACCCTACGAGCAAACGTATCTTGAAAGCGGAACAGAAGTCGATATTTTTTGCCGAGATGTAAACAGAAGCATCGCGTTACCGTCGACATATATGCAAATTAGAGTCAAGCTTTTTGTCCTCGACGAAAACGCCGCAAAACGTTTACTTTCAGTACGTTTAGATCCCTGCCAGTCAAGCCAGCCGTCACATGGGCTCTACGCAACGTAAGATTGCTCAGTAAAAATAAGCGGTCCAAATAAACGTGATCTTTATACGTGTAGTATTTGGGTCGAATCTGTCGACCCCGTTTCTGATTTGTGTCCGACAAATCAACTTCGATAACCAAACATTTCAATCTGGTACTGCTGAATAACCTTTGAATTCAAGATATAAAGAAATCACTGTGATGACAGATACCCGCCCTAAAATATATTTTCGCAAATATCTTCCTCTCCTCCTCGTGCAGCAAATAATATCTTCCTCGATCTCCTCCTCGTGTTCGAATTACCTATTTAGCATTGCCTTGCGAGCTGACTGAAAAATTAACCGGGACCACCGTGCGCGCCTAGTTTCTTCAAATCGGGATCGATTCGCATACTACACCAATATTTCGCACATTCTTTGTACGTATACGCAGGGTAGACTATAATGCCTCCTCGGGTTTTGGCCTCTGGGCCAAAACCCTGCGGGGGCAATTACGGACTACTGATAGTAATTTGTGGAAACAATCACAAATCCAAGAGAATTGTGAGCTGGACTTCAAGTTTCTAGGAATGCAATGCCTCTTTTGTAGTACTGATGTTGTAGCCTTTTGAGGAATTAAATTATAAATTGTTAGAAATACTGAGGATCGGTTATCAGGATTGCTCATAACCTGAGTTCGTACAGCTCCTGGAAAACCTGAAAAGTCATGGAATTTATGATTTCAATTTCCAGGCCTGGAAAGTCACAGGATTCTAGTGAAGGTCATGGAAAAGCAGTATGCTTTCAAAAAATATAAAGGCAAAAAAGATAAGAAATTTGAAAACTAACAGACAAGTCGGAAACAGGCTTTAATTTCAGTAGAAATAAAGATACAGTAAACATAAATTTTATACATTATAATGCTAGAAATATGTTATTGAATGATTGCCTTTATTTAATACTACTTTCAGAACAAATGCTTACATATAAACTTTGGTCATGGAAAACTCGGAGAGGTCATGGAAAGTCATGGAATTTTAAAATCTTCAAAAACTATGAACCCTGATAATGAAATTAAATAAAGTTCCAATATGAGCTCTCAACCGCAAGTCCACTGTCTTCCTCGGATATAAATTTTTTATTTATTTTATTAATTTATAACGTTTTATTTCCATGTAAGCATTCTTGTGTTAATGGTGTTTACTGCCTGTTTGATCCATGACATTTTAGGAAGATGATCCAGAGATGATGGACAAAGAATTACAAGAGTCTGAAGAGAGGGCTCAAAAATTAGAAGCAGAAGCTTTACTTGAAACATTTTGGTCTGAATCAGAGAACATTGTAATGAAAGCCCCATCTGGTCACAAGCTTAAGGATGTAGCAAGATATGAAGTGAAAGTGAAGGAAAGCATTATTCCAGAGGGTGATCTGCATGAATTAGATGCTGAGGAAAAGGTATTTTTCAAGCTAAGTGCAATCTGAACGAACGATCGATTGATCGAACGAACGCATGCACACATGCAAGCGCACACACATGCACGAACGAATAAACAAACAAACGTCGCTCAAATAACTGTAAAGCTTAACTAGTTGGGTGACCATTAGTACAATAATTTTAATTAACAACTTTTTTGAAAACCAGTAAGCAGACGTCTTAAGTTTGAGCAATAGAATTTCACAGTACAAGCATCGTTGTATTTAAGAAACAAAGCATACAAGTTACCATAACTAGCGAAATAGAAACTTATATGCTTTTGAGACACTTGTGTTGAATTTCTAATGTTGTGAAGAAAACACCTTTTGCTAACACATTTATGATGATATAATTAATATATGTTTATTATTTAAAATTGTAATTTTTTGTCACTTTTTTACGTCTTGACACCATCAAAAGTTTCGTTGACTCGAAGGTTTACGATCAGTAGCAACCTTTATCACCATCTCAAGAGACAGATGACACGATTCCAGTGGTTTTACCATTCAACCAAATCTCAGCAGATATTGTGAGGAAACAACTTAAGGATTTGAGCCTAAAAATACACACCACCATCCAGCCTGTGTTTGTGAGCCGGAAAA
>JAHPZR010056234.1:7500-27500 GCA_019787425.1 Platygyra sinensis | reverse complement strand
GATGTCCATGCAGTTTCTTCAAGACTATATTCATTGAGACAGGTGAAATATGAAAAAAAGAAATGAGTTTGAATTGAGTAGTATATAGGGTGCCAATTCAGCCTCCAAAACCCAGTTTTTTAATTTATCGCAAAAATCGAGAAATGGTGAAGTCACGAAAACGTCATGATGACGTCACAGGTGGTGCATTGGCAGCAACACTTTGGGTGGTGCAAACAGGGTGTGCTAGTTGGTGGCGTCATGAGGATGTTCATGGGGACGTATGAGAGAGGGATCGCGGTGACGCCATGAGAGCGGGTTCGTGGTGACGTCATGAGGGGGTACACCATCTGAATGAGGTCCGGTAATGTAATGTCGATACGTGTAGGTCAGCGATGTCACGTACGGCCGGACTCACACTTTTAAGTAGTTTTAGACAGCACATACTGTTGTTGTTCGGATCATCATGGTTGCTGATGATTAAAAGTTGTGTTACTGAAACACTGGACTAATCTATTGGCGTGGACATTATAAGTAACAGAGTTGGTTCGTCTGGTGGTGAATACCATTTTGGAACTTGCCTCTGAAATGGTTGAGTACAGGAAAAGTTTGTCTCAGCTTATGTTCAGTAAGCTTCAAGACTTGGAGAACAAGCCAGTGGACATGACGGAATTCTGTGAAAGCTACAAAGAGAGATGGTGGGATTGGAAAAAGAACGGCGACGAGAAAGAGGAGTCTTCCTTGCTATTTTTATGAAGTCCATGAACACTGACACTGAGACATTGTCAGACAATTCTACTTGTTAGTAGGGGATAGACCGAGACCAAATATCATTGACTTTGACTATATTGCTTTTGTTTATGTCCTAAAGCAATATCATTATAAACGCCTCTCTTGTGATAAAAAAAAAAAACGATCAAACTCTTTTATTTCTTTGCTGGAAATCTAGAGGTAAAGACTTCATGGTTATTGTTTCAGACCACTTCACACGGCTTCAAAGACGCTCAGGGACAATAAGAGAAATGTTGTCGCAGAGAAAGAAGACAGGATAGCAAAGCAGGGCATATCGATCATTGCGAAATTGTACGGTAGGCCTTTCTAGAGGAATCTTTTACGAGCCGCGAAGAAACCAGAGAAGAAACACTTGCTTAAATGGAGTAAAATTAGTCGAGGATGTATGTACGAACCATATTATTTCTTTACCTCAAACACGTTAAGGTGGCCGAACACAATTTTCAAGTGCCTATGCCTAATTCACCATAACTTTTAAACTATCTATGCTTTGGCGTCCATTTTTTGCAAGAGTCAAGGTTAACAACAGAAATAATTATTCTCGCATTTTGATTTGGGTGTTGGCTGTTGCCATGGCAACGGCGCTGGTTAAAAGCAAGGCTTAAATAATGGTTTTTGTTTATTTTAAAAAAATCCAGTCGTTAGATTGTTTTCATATTTTGCACACTAACAATTAACATTAAATCCCTTTTGTCAACGCGGTTCTAATAAAATTTGACATGGGCGATTTTCGTAATTCGCCGTTAATCGTTTTCTGTATTATTAAAAATTCCCTATGTCAAAATTCAGATTTTTGTTGATAGATCATTCACGTGGTCTCTGGTCTATTTTTCTGCCAAATTTCTTGAAATTGTAACGACTGGATCGTTAGCAATCGGCATGTTTCTGCTAAAGCAATCGGTCTCAATTTTTCGAGCAACTGCGCATGCGTTGCATTTAACTGGGCTCTTTTGGTAAAAAATAAAAGCTGAAAATTGCTGGGTTCTTTCCATCGTTACGTTTTCTAACATATCTTAGTAATAAAAGACTAAAGCTATCAATACACTGCGTTCAATTATAGAGAAAAAATAACACAGATAGGGCGGGTGTTGAGTAAATAAAATGATTGCTCTACTGACGGCTCGCTTGTTCTTTGAAATCCTTGTGCACGTGCTAAATATTGCATCAGCAAAAGCACGCGCGGAAACTGTGTTCGGCCACCTTAAATCTTTTTATCATATGGCTTGTGTTTGTAGGCGATATAACGCGCGCTCTGATTGGTTAATTGTCATTGAATTGTAGGGCATTACTATCCCGTAATTCCCACGGGCTTATTACGGGCTTGCAAAAACAAAGCAAAGGGTAATTAAGAAACATCTTTATTTTTGTTGTTGGTGCCATATAATAAACAACTTAATCAGCTCGACCGTTCGGTCGTTACGGGAAAATCTCAAACCTCGGCCTACCGTATATCGCTCGGTCAATACGGCAATGCCTCAGTTTGAGATTTCCCCGAGACGACCTCACTCTCGGCTATTAAGTAGTTCATAATATTAGATCTACAATTTACATTTTAGAGAGATTGGTGATATCCAGTTCCTCAAGAGTATTTCCGTTTTATTACTCTCATGGCCAGAAATTGCGGACATTTGAGCCCGCGCAAAAGCAGCGGCCAATTAATTACTTTATGCTAATGAAAACATGGCGTCTTCGAGAAAATCCCCCGTGGTTCACTGAAAACAACTTAATTCGTTTTCCCCTGTCGTTTTATACGTCACTCCCATCCGCTAAAGAAATAGGGAAAGATTTGTTGATGTGGAGAGGATTATTACCAGGCGAAAATGTGGACTGAAGGGCTATGATTACTTCAGAAGGAGAGGAATTCGAAACATACAGAATACTTCAATTCAGTAACTACTTGTTGTCTTAGGGAATTAAAGAATACTCAGAAGACTTACCGAGCCACATTTTCACCGGGTAATAATTCTCTCCACATCACAAAATCTTCCATATTTCTTGAGCGGATGACAGTGTCGTCGTACAAAACGACAAACGAAAACGAATGTCACGTTTGTCACGCCATGTGGTCATACATGAACTTGTAATTGTAGCGCTGACTGAAAGGACAGTGGTCATCTGTCTCCCCAGCCTTCAACAGAGATAGAAGGCTTGGTTTCTTAAGTTTCTTTTGATACCAAACATGCCGGAATTTGCTGAAAAAATGCCAGTTTTTGCCCAAGGATACGACGTGTAGTTCTCGGATCAACACAGATGAGACGCTCGCGCGACATTTGATATCTTTGCTTTCGGTAGACCTGGTTTGCGCTTCTCTGAACTGTTTTTGAAGGCAATTAGCAGGGCGAAGAAATCAGCAGTGAAGGTGAAAATTGGTCAAATAGTACACCATACGGTGCTTTTCCTCAAGCGATCGCGGCACTTGGGATATCCCGCTTATGTAATCTGCTGTGGCGGATCAAAATCTGTTTGGGATGCATTCAAGCCTCCGTAATATAGAGCATTGTATGAGCCAATCTTCGAAAACAAACATCGATGAAAAGCAGGGCCAGTAACATTTTTTGATGAAAAGCAACTAATCAGAATAGCCGAGGAAACTTTCAAGAACTCAACCCGATCGCGGCACTTTTTCCCGGTAAGCCAGAACTTGCTCTATTTTATTTTGTTTTATTTCTGCCATACATTTCCTTTGAGCGTTTGGCGGCCATATTTCTAAGAAACCCCGCGCGTGCGCCGTTGCGATGTCCGCGATTTCTGGCCATGCTTCTTTTTCTTTTATTTGGTCAAATGATTACCGGTAAACTTATTTCACTAAACATCAGAGGCATCAGCAACTTTCGAAAACGAAAAAAATTTACCTGGTGCAGAAAACAAAAAGCAGATATCTTTCTACTGGAAACTCATTCGACAGAAAAAATGAAGCCCAGTCGAAGAGGGAATCGGGAGCCCCATTCTTCTGCTCTCATAGGGATAAAAACGCCCCTGAAGTTGCGATTTTGATTCGAAATAATTTTGATTGTATTGTTGAAAAAAAGTAGCTGACGCATATGAAAGATTTCTCATACTCAAAATACTACTCAATGGTGAACAAACCCTTCTGGTAAACATTTATGGCCCAAACAGATCTAGAGACAATGAATTAGTTGACTTCTATCTTTCGTTATTGCAGGCTGTTGTGAAAAAAGGTTTTGATACAGAAAACATTATTATAGGTGGATATTTTAATTGTCCATTAAACCCTACAGTTGACAAGAGATGTGGAAACCTTTTTCCAAGGCAATCTGGAATGAACACAATGTTCGGAGGTGACGTACCAGTATAAATGTGACAAATCCGAGTTCGATTATCTAAATAAGAAGCAAACCATTGATGGCTGGACCAAAAAATCCCTTCTCTTATGGGTTCTATTAAAACTAATTACTAGCCAAACTTCGATCGCGTTAAGACAAAAAGAACAAGATCTGCTACTGAACGTTTTATTGGTGGTATATACTGTCTAGACCAAACATTATTATATGGCTAGTTAACGGCCAAAATGAACCAAATCGGCTACCCGAGCGGGGAAGATGGCACTGTCTATACCTCCGCATGTCACTCTTCGCTGTGTCCCGCAAGAAAAGTCTCATCGAAAGCAATATAATAAATCCTTCATAAACCTCGACCCCTTCTCCAGCCATCATAAACACGCAAAAAAAAAACTTGACCAACATCAAGCCGTATCTTAACCTTCCGCTTAGTCAATAACTCATATACCGTAGGCATTATGCCTATTTTTTGGATTTTTTAACGGGGGTTTTTTCGGGGCTCGCAAAAAGAGGCTCGCGGCTCGAGGCTCGGGCTCGCAGGCTCGCAAAATAGCCTACCCCTGTGATATTTTTTCAGCCAAGCAAATTATTCCCTGAGGGACAAAAAAGTAAATTACGAATCTTTCGTTGCGGTGCTTGTTTAATGTTCTCGATATATCTATCACCTTGATCATTACCTAAACCTCGCCTTATTTGAACGTTTGCCTGTGAATATCTATATTTTGATATCAAAATTTGCGAGGGAAACTCAAATTTCATTTATATCTGAAACCATGAATTGACCTTCAAAATCCTTTCGATGAAATTAACTGTGACACAGCAGATACAGAGTGAAAAACTACTAGCGCGGAATTTTACGCGCGAAAG
This sequence comes from Platygyra sinensis, assembly GCA_019787425.1. Classification (NCBI taxonomy): domain Eukaryota; kingdom Metazoa; phylum Cnidaria; class Anthozoa; order Scleractinia; family Merulinidae; genus Platygyra; species Platygyra sinensis. The sequence goes on along the minus strand of JAHPZR010056234.1, from coordinate 22,563 downwards.
AATGAAAAAGAAAACATTTGTTTCTGCAGCCAAGTGTAGCATTTTAATACTGAGTAAGACTTGAACGTTAAATTAAAAATTCAAAAAAAGAAAAAAAAAAAACGAAAAAAACGCAGTGGCTGGCAAAATAGGCTCGCGGCTCCGGCTCCGGCTCCGGCTCGCACATTAGTTACACTCCTCCGCGTATCCACGACTAAAAATAATATGCTTCACCTTGGTTGCAACATGCATAATCAATTAGTCCAAAAGTTATTTCCTTATCTGCGTCCAAATTAACAACTGAAATAATACAGTAAGCCACATTTTGGTGCGTGGAACTAAATTAGGGTGGAAATTGTACCGCCAAGTTAAAAACTTTACATGAAAAAGGCATAATTTGCATGTCTATACAAAACTACGACAATCTTCGAACTGTAAATTTGTGATACATTCTTTTTGTGTTGTGATGTTCAAATTGTGCTGTGATGTTCACCCGTTATATTTGCACGTGCTGGAACATATTTTCATTACTAATTACGACTAGACTTTAATTGATGCTTGCATTACTACCATGTACGAGCAGTCTACCCCTGAAGCCAAACCAATACCGTTACGAGACCAAGAAGAAGCACGCTGGAGCGGCTCGAGTCCAGACAGTTGGCGTTTCTAACCTAGATTACAGTATTTTATTTCGACCTGAGCATAACATTCTTATATTAATATAGCAGAAACAACTTAAATAACAGAAAAAAAAAACTCATATAACGATACAGAGACAACTTGAGATTGCTTTCATTCCTTAGCAATTCATTGATATGGCGGTAATTACTGTACTCTGCGACCTTTAATCAATCGTACTCCGAAGAACATAAGAACCTCTAATCATAGTCTTACTGGGCTGCAGGAAAATGATAAAATAATGGCTGTTGAAAACTTGCGAGAAATACAGTCGTAATAAAGGTCTTCCTGTACTCGGCGGAAAAATAAGGTTAAGACAGGCGAAGCATAAAGTTTGATCTTGGTGGTACTATTTGTTTCCTTTTGAGAAACAAACTGCATGAATTGGTAAAGGGGGTAAGTTTCTAAAGAAACTGTGGTGCTGCGTCGGTGGGGGTATTACAAGATAATTGGGTTTTATCAACCGACTTGATAATGTGAATCGGCCACCGAATCTCTTTACGGTGGCCAATTTACATATCAACTCAGTTGATAAAACCAGATTATCTTGCATGAATTGGTGCTTAGTTAATTATAGGACGATCGTAAATCGTTTTTAAAAGCGAATTTTCCTTGGTGTTATTTATTAGCCACTCCATAACACTTCAGTTTGCCTAATGTATGATAGCCTTCCCGGTTTCTTGTGCCTAAATCTCCAAACCTCATCTTGGTAACTGGCAGAGTTGTCTTGTCGGTCAGAAGACCGCTGTCTTCTCGCCATACATTGTCACTCCTATCACAGTTACAACGATCATACGATCTTGCACATGAGTTGGTCATCCCGCATGCGCACTTACCACTGCCAGGCGATGCTCCGCCCCAGTACGTCATCTTAGTAGAGTCCCGTGACACCCACCAGGCATATGGCCCAGGGTATATCACAGAATTGTAACACTTGTACTTGATAAACTGTTCACAGTGTGAGGAGACTCTTGTGATACTCGCCAGCTGAGAGAGACTCGCTCCTGTGTAATGAATGTCACGCTGTGTACTGGTATATAAGTGGGTTCTAGCTTCACTGTCGTGACTGATGACTGTCACAGCCAACTCCATTTTTGTCACCCATGTCGCAGTAAACGGTGAATGGTGCCAGTCCTCCCGGTCCATCTGGATCAATTTCGTAATTTCCGCTTACACTGACGTATTTCCGCTTTACAGAACAGGAATCCGTTATGATAGGACCGCACTTAAAGCCATCGCCGCTGTAGCCATGGCTTACACTTGCATGAATACGATCCTCGTTCATTTGTACAACTGGCATGCTGATGACAGTCATTTGTCTTTGTATCGCATTCATTTAGATCTGTTGAACAGAGAACACAACTTTGATTTAATATTAAGTAAATTATAAATAAAATCTAAGACCACATAATGAAACTTATAAATTGTAATTCTCCCTTCTAAGCACCACACTTAATGACTCCTTGTTCAACTTTATGATGCAGTGAAGTGGGTCAAGTGTTGTATTCTACAAGACCGAAGCAGATAAGCAGAATTGATTATCGCTCAGTACAAACCAAAGGTGAATAAGTAGCGCAACTTTCACCAAGTCGAGCAACATGCGCGCCATTTTATCCTATCAAATACTATCAGGAACATGCAACAATAACAGAACCACTCAAATCCTAGCATTCCAGTAGAAAAAAGTGTCTTGATACTCGATCTGATCAGTGGTAAATTGGCTGGTGATTCAATATTTCATTTCTCCTTCAGGAAGTTGGTCTGACAGCCATGAGGGTTTGCGTCAAAGACTTGAGTGGATCAGGAAGTAAACATGACCCTCTGTCTGTCAGCTATGCTGTCATTGGAGGTTTGTATTATTTACACATTCACAATGAACTCTTTCGGTTTTTGGTACTTAAAGTTTTGGACGACTATCAAACTAATAAATTTGGGTAGTTAAGGAAGAAATCTTTCACTTGATCAGTTCCTAATAGCATTAGTTATTTATACTTTCCCGTTATGAAATCAACCTGTATAGGCCATGGGCCAGGACAACAAAATTCCCAATTTCTTACCACTCTTGGGGACAAAGGCTATCGTACATTTTTCAGAAACCCTGTTCACTCTACTTTATCTTTATGTATGATAGCCACGCTTACAATGTAGCTTTTATGTGAAATCACGTGGTCAAATGATGTCACCGATATTGTTTAATGATTACCTTTGTTGACTGACTGTTGCAATATACAAGAAGTTTGACTTTGAAAAAGTGAACTAACTCTGGATTAAATACAGTAAATGAGTTCTGCAGCATGTTTAGAGGTTGAGATAACTTTGTAAAGACGTTTCTGTTTGGTTGTTATGGGAACCAACCTTTATTTCTTAAAAAAGTTTCTCCACATTCTTTTTCTTGAATTTTTTTGTTTTCCCTCCTCGACCTTCTAACAAGAATTCCTCACAGTTAAGTGATTCTTGCCAAGTACAAACTAACCACGCTTCTTTGGCCTGTTGATGATAAGCCTAAAGCACATTTGGGTGATTAATTAAAGACACTTCTGTGGAAGCCATATTTCTCTGATTACGTATGCATTGATACAGATACAGAATAAATAAAGATCAATCGTTTGTCTTCTAACATGATCTTAGAAGCATAATATACCTCTTCAAAATCTCAGTTATACTGATGAGGGGATCCTAGTTAACGGTGATGTCTTTCATTATTACAAGGCCAGGGTTTATTTTTTTCATCGATTTTCACCCTCGTCATCTGTGTCAGTGATAGCCTTAACTGGGTTCTCATGACGACATTGTCACAGTCTTTCAACTTACACAAATCCGTGCATTTTAAACCATTTGAAAGACAAGTACAGTTTGGCAGCTGGCAGCGCCTCTTACAGCGACACGATAATAACTCCAACACAGCCCCGGGGGCTGGTTCCCTACTCATCCAGTTAACTACCAGCCTGTCTTCCTCGAGACCCATGTCCAGCTGGTGAGGGTATCTGTGGATGACTCTGGAGACTCCGGCACCAGATTGCAGCCTGGTAGTTGGTTCTTTCACAGTGCTTGCGAGAGTATTTTTAAATACCTTATTAGAAAGAAGAAATGCAATAATAAAAACCAAGTATTCTGCAAAAAAGCAGAATAATTAATTTTCATACCTGACATGTAGGTCACCATATTGGTTACTTATGATGGATAGCAAATCAAGCATATCATTACACCAAAAGGTGATAAGAAGCCCATTTTTGAGCTGAACATTGCAAAAATATTAAAAAGCAACATATTCGATTTGTTTTTCTTCCTGTCTATCAAACGCCTTAAAGTTTCTGCATATTTGAGACACTTTTATTGTAGAGCCTCGTTTTCACGCCGGAGGGTAATTTTGGAGATTTTTACTTTTAAAATCAAACCCTTAAGCTACATATTAAAGATGGCTATCATATATTTTTTCAATACTTTGGTTCATTCTTCAAAATGGCACTACTCATAATTTGTCCTTGAAACTGGTAAGAAAATTTATTGTGGCCCACGGACTAGTAATGCAGCCAGAGGAGACAATAGTAAAGGCAAAACTTGCCTTTACTACTGTGAGCTTTACTACTTTACTACTCTCAAATCAAAGCGGTTATTGTTCCATGTGATATTTTTACATTATACCCGGGAGGGGAATCTCCGAGGAAAATTGGGTGGGAGTGTGTGGCCCATTTCCCAAAACTCTTATCCTATTTAGGACCCAAATCTGCGATTTTCCCTACTCTATTCATGACCTGACCAAAATTTTGATATGTATAACTTGATCCTAAATTAGCTGTTTCAGACCTACCTTTTACTTAGTTCCCTAGTTTCGGACCGATGTTAAAGGCATCCTGAAGGTCTTTTGTTGATCGTTCTTATAAGTTATGATGAAAAAAGTAGCTTCTTCTAAAAAAACATACCCAGTTTAAGACTAGAGTTCAAAAATCAAACCCTATATTATGACCTAAATGGCTAAAATTGACACCCTATTTATGATCAAAACGGCTGAAAACTCTACCCTTTGGGGCCGCACATATCTGTATAGCCCGTATAAGGTAATACGCCCAGGTCATAATACACAAAACAACTTCAGTCAAAACACTCTTTTGTTTTACAGACCTGAACCCATGCCTTGACGTGCATTGTCCATCATTTGGAGTGTGTAAGACTTTCAGCGCCCATGAAGCTCGCTGTGTGTGTTACGAAGACTGCCCTTCCTATCATGACCCAGTGTGCACCGCGAATGGGACAACATACGACAACAAATGCTGGCATGAGCTGTACTACTGTAGAGGACTGGAGAATAATCTTGTGTATCACCCAGGAAGCTGTGAGGGTAGGAAGGGTTTCTGTTAAATTGAACAATGTACATGTCTGTTCTAATCTGGTTTTGCAGGAAACGGATGGCTTATTGGTGCTAGCGCGTGTGGCTCCTGTTTCGGTAGCTTGAAACTAATTGGGCAACTTTCCATGAATGTGACTCTCCAGGTCGGAGACGGAAATTTTAAAAGTAAATTGTATAACCCAAAAAACCGACTGCTATTATGGATATATTCATTGCTCGTTTGCTGATTGCCATGGTAGGCAGTTGGTCTTTCTAAATTAAAATCTTAAGATATCAAAGGTAGAAGGTCCTAGTTGTCTTTACATTCTTTGCACAGGTTAGTTACTGAAATCAAATAAGATTTGACAATTGGCAAATGATAAGATGACTAAGTTTTCAATTCATTAAACAGGTTTTCCAATTGTGCATGGCCGAGAAGAACTTCTTCGTGTTCCAAAGTGGTCTGATTCAAGCTGTCAGACGGTCGCTTTTCCGCCATACCGCTTTTATCCAGATAAACCTGTCCATGTGCAGATAACCGTCAATCACATGAATCTAAACGATTCTGAAACTGTGCACGACGCCATTACTTCCTGGACTGAAAACATCAATACAAAGAATTTTACAGTTTGCGCAATGCAATCTGGGAGAAAGACGAAAAACTTTAATCCATTCGCGACTGTTGATTGGATGGCGTATCAGGGAGCACCGCCCGAAGGAATGACGGGAGAAGTTAAGATGCAGAAATGGTGGTCTGGAACAAATTGTGCAGATGTGACTTTTCCCAAGGTAGGTTTAGCTGCCATTTTTCTCTTTTCATGAGAGATTTTAATTGATGACTGGTTGAATTCTTGTGCAGTTATGTCAACTGAAACGAGTTAACATTTTTGGACAAAGGTTTCATCTCTTAGGAAAGTTAAGTTGTCGTGACTTTTCAAACAAATGTATACCATACTGTACAAGATATTTTTTTCAGACTTTGTTAGTCCAACAAGCAATCCCACTTAAAGTAAAACCCAGTGATCACTCGCTCTCTTGTTCGTCGTGTCTATCTGGATTGTGCTGGTACATCATTTTTTTGTGTATGGTTGTGAAAAAAAAATATATTGGCATTTTACCTTGGTTCACACTCAAACTACATGTACGACAATCACGCCTCAGAATCAGCATGGAAGCTTGTCTGTGAATGTTCTCGCCTTGGTCTTTGTTCCAATTGACATGTACGACGCATGGTGAGGTCAATTGTTTGAAAGCGCCATTTCTGCCAGGAATACTTTTAAAAAGTGATCTTACGTTCTTCAGTTTGATATCACATTTCCTGCTTCACTTTTTCAGAACAAGTTTAAAGACGAGCCTGTAGTACTCATAACAGCAGAACATCTAAGGACTGGTAACGAGTATGATGCCGCGCTAATCTGGACAGAGGACGTAACCAAGGACGCTTTTAAAGTCTGTCTCCTAGAATTGCAAAACTTTGATGGAAAACATGAAGATATTAGTGTGGTATGTACTGCACAACAAATAAAACGACAGTTGTTTCTGTCAAGTAAGGCTGCACAGAGCGAGATTAGCTATTTATCAGACTTCAACTACTTGGAAAATAATACTTAAAATGCTGGGAGATTATCCTTAAAAAAATCAAATACAGACCCCTCTCCCTATTCCAAAGTTTGTCTCCGAACGGTTTCGATGTAGTGCCGATGCTTACAAAGGTGAAGGAAGACTATAAATTTAAGTTTGAATCTTAAGAATCTATCTCTTTAATGCTGAGTGTCTCAATTATCCTGTAATTAGTTACGCAATTCGGGCGAAGACACTTGATAGGAAATCGGTTTTGAGAAAGAGCTGCTTCTTTTTTCGTGTTGGACACAGCTTTTCTTAAATTTTTCCCAGCAATGTTTTAACCAGGAAAGTGTCAAAAACTTTGTTTTTAATTTCCATGCTAAATGCCCAACGTTTCATTACAGAACTGGTTGGCGTTTTCTAAACTTCACAAACCGCTCTTCACAGAACATGGCTCTGTCAAGTTTCCAAACACAAACCCACCAACAGATGAAAACAACAACGCTTATTGCGAAGTAAGTTTACAGCTGTATGAAAAACAACAACTATTGTAAAAGACAAAAATCTGAAGCTTAATCCGTTCTTGTATAACTATATTTAATTTTGTTAGTTTTCTACGTTACCAATATAAGTCTCTTGGTGCATTTGTGGTGTTAAATACATGCAGTCAAGAATAAAATGCACAGATAATGGGTAAAAACAATATAATAATAGTATAATCTTCTTTTTCATGTTACAGTTTGTGCAATTTTCACGAAGTTATAACATTACACCATCAGTCCTGATATCAGCCAATCACGGCACAACAGCAAGTGGAAACTTGGCACCAGTTCATAACGGTATCACAACATGGATTGAGGTAAAACACAATGTATTGTCACAACCGACAATGAAATAATCATATGTGATATTGTTGATGTAGCAATCTTCGCTTTTGTAAGATTTTTCCCATTATGCAAAAAATTGATTGTTACGTAGGTGCTGTTTGGTGTCACATGTTAGTTCCCGAGTCAGATAAAAATAAACTTGAGTTTTTTTTTAAATTTATTTCCGGTTTCTAGTTTATCAAATGTTGTAGCATGATCAAGAGATCATTACTCAGAAAATTTTACTTCCATTAAAATTACTTCAAGGGTCCTCACATAAAGTGTCCAGGCAGCGGCATTGTGCCATCATTATCGTTGTCGTCGTTGTCGTCGTGGTCATCATCATCATCATCATCATCATCATCATCATCATCATCATCATCGTCATCACAATCATCATCATAATCGTTTTCACCATCAACAGCAATAGTAATTATAGTGCTATGCTTGGTTCATATTTGCAGAACATGAATACGTCTGGATTCAGAACTTGTGTCAAGGAACTGTATGAGACAAGATATGATCCAGTGTCAGTTAGTTATGCGGTCGTAACAGGTTAGAAATATATATACAGTGTGTGTATATATATATATATATATATATATATATATATATATATATATATATATATTTTATCATCCCTAGTTGAACAAGAAATAACCCCTTCAAATTTAGTAAACAAAAGAGCTGACAAATATTTGTTCTTTTCTCAGACATCTGTAATCCTGGTTGGAGCTACTTTAATGGCTACTGCTACTTTACAAGTGTAAGTTGTACAAACTGGACCACAGCGATGCAAAAATGTCGACAAGAAGACTCGGTCCTTGTTGATGTCAGCGGCAATGAAGAGAATGTGTATTTACAACATCGACATAATGGCGCTAAATCTTGGCTTGGCTTGAATGATAGAACCATAGAAGGCAACTTTACTTGGGTGGATCGAGGACAAGGAAACTTTACAGCTTGGGCCAAAAATCAGCCAAATAATTTCAGAGGAGAAGATTGTGTACACGCACTTGGTGTGGAGTACAGCTATGGATGGAATGACGTGCAGTGTGGGGATTGTCATCCCTATACTTGTAAGAAAGGTAAAATATGAATTATTGTGATTTGGCCTAATTCAAAAGTTGTAAACAACAAATGTTCAAATATTGCGATTTAAGGGTGTGTGAGTTGGTATACAGATGCTTTTTTCACGTTGATCTTTTGTGCTTTTAGGATAGAAGGCATGCTTAAAATAATCACGAGTAATATAAGGAGTTGAGAGTCCAGGCTGAAAAATTTGAAAATATATCACAACCGTGCGTGTATTTAACAATAACAAGCAAATAGAACTTGAAAACAACAACAAACTTTAATACGCAAAAACAACTATAAAAGTTGTAAATACTTAAATAAATTTGTACTCACTTAGCAGAAAGGCAAAGGGTAAAGTGTATTCACCAGCCAAGTGACCTATCAGATCGAGTATCAAGACATTTAGTGTTTTCTACTGGAGGTGCTAGGATCTGATTGGTTCTCTTATTGTTGCATGTTTCTGATAGTATTTGATAGGATAAAAATGGTGCGCATGTTGCTCAACTTGGTGAAAGTGCGCTTTTTATTTACCTTTGGTTTCTACTGAGCGATGTTCAGTTCTGCTTATGTGCTTCGGTCTCGTAGAAGACAACACTAGACCCACTTAACCCCAATGCATCATAAAAAGTTGAACAAGGAGGCATTAAGTGTGGTGCTTAGTAAGGAGAATTACAATGATCAGTTTCGTTATGTGGTCTTGTTAACCTATTAAATCAAAGTTATGTTCTCTGTTAACAGATCTAAATGAATGCGATAGAAAGACAAATGACTGTCATCAGTATGCCAGTTGTACAAATGAACGTGGATCATATTCATGCAAGTGTAACCAAGATTACAACGGAGATGGCTTTAAGTGCCGTCCTATCATAACGGATTCCTGCTCTGTAAACCGGAAATACGTCAATGTAAGCGGAAATTATGAAATTGATCCAGATGGACCGGGAGGACTGGCACCATTCACCGTTTACTGCGACATGAGTGACAAAAATGGAGTTGGCGTGACAGTCATCAGTCACGACAGTGAAGCTAGAACCCACTTATATACCAGTACACGGCGTGACATTCATTACACAGGAGCGAGTCTCTCTCAGCTGGCGAGTCTCACAAGAGTCTCCTCACACTGTGAACAGTTTATCAAGTACGAGTGTTACAATTCTGTGATACACCCTGGGTCATATGCCTGGTGGGTGTCACGGGACTCTACTAAGATGACGTACTGGGGCGGAGCATCGCCTGGCAGTGGTAAGTGCGCATGCGGGATGACCAACTCATGTGTAAGATCGTATGATCGTTGTAACTGTGATAGGAGTGACAATGTATGGCGAGAAGACAGCGGTCTTCTGACCGACAAGACAACTCTGCCAGTTACCAAGATGAGGTTTGGAGATTTAGGCACAAGAAACCGGGAAGGCTATCATACATTAGGCAAACTGAAGTGTTATGGAGTGGCTAATAAATAACACCAAGGAAAATTCGCTTTTAAAAATGATTTACGATCGTCCTATAATTAACTAAGCACCAATTCATGCAAGATAATCTGGTTTTATCAACGTGAGTTGATATGTAAATTGGCCACCGTAAAGAGATTCGGTGGCCGATTCACATTATCAACTCAGTTGATAAAACCCAATTATCTTGTAATACCCCCACCGACGCAGCACCACAGTTTCTTTAGAAACTTACCCCCTTTACCAATTCATGCAGTTTGTTTCTCAAAAGGAAACAAATAGTGCCATCAAGATCAAACTTTATGCTTCGCCTGTCTTAACCTTATTTTTCCGCCGAGTACAGGAAGACCTTTATTACGACTGTATTTCTCGCAAGTTTTCAACAGCCATTATTTTATCATTTTCCTGCAGCCCAGTAAGACTATGATTAGAGGTTCTTATGTTCTTCGGAGTACGATTGATTAAAGGTCGCAGAGTACAGTAATTACCGCCATATCAATGAATTGCTAAGGAATGAAAGCAATCTCAAGTTGTCTCTGTATCGTTGTATGAGTTTTTTTTTTCTGTTGTTTAAGTTGTTTCTGCTATATTAATATAAGAATGTTATGTTCAGGTCGAAATAAAATACAGTAATCTAGGTTGTAAACGCCAACTGTCTGGACTCGAGCCGCTCCAGCGTGCTTCTTCTTGGTCTCGTAACGGTATTGGTTTGGCTTCAGGGGTAGACTGCTCGTACATGGTAGTAATGCAAGCATCAATTAAAGTCTAGTCGTAATTAGTAATGAAAATATGTTCCAGCACGTGCAAATATAACGGGTGAACATCACAGCACAATTTGAACATCACAACACAAAAAGAATGTATCACAAATCTACAGTTCGAAGATTGTCGTAGTTTTGTATAGACATGCAAATTATGCCTTTTTCATGTAAAGTTTTTAACTTGGCGGTACAATTTCCACTCTAATTTAGTTCCACGCACCAAAATGTGGCTTACTGTACTATTTCAGTTGTTAATTTGGACGCAGATAAGGAAATAACTCTTGGACTGATTGATTATGCATGTTGCAACCAAGGTGAAGCATATTATTTTTAGTCGTGGATACGCGAAGGAGTGTAACTAATGTGCGAGCCGCGGAGCCGGAGCCGCGAGCCTATTTTGCCAGCCACTGCGTTTTCTTCGTTTTTTTTTTCTTTTTTTGAATTTTTAATTTAACGTTCAAGTCTTACTCAGTATTAAAATGCTACACTTGGCTGCAGAAACAAAAGGTTTCGTTTTCATTCTTTCGTGCGTAAAATTCCGCGCTAGTAGTTTTTCACTCTGTATCTGCTTTATATTAAAGATGAAACAACAACTACATGATAAATTAAATGTTAGGAGATCTCGGATTTTTTCCGAGATCTCCTAACATTTAATTTATCATGTATCTGCTCTATCAAAGTTAATTTCATCGAAAGGATTTTGAAGGTCAATTCATGGTTTCAGATATAAATGAAAGATTCGTAATTTCCTTTTTTTGTCCCTCAGGGAATAATTTGCTTGGCTGAAAAAATTTCACAGGGGTAGGCTATTTTGCGAGCCTGCGAGCCCGAGCCTCGAGCCGCGAGCCGCGAGCCTCTTTTTGCAAGCCCCGAAAAAGCCCCCGTCAAAAAATCCAAAAATGGGCATAATGCCTACGGTATATGAGTTATTGACTAAGCGGAAGGTTAAGATACGGCTTGATGTTGGTCAAGTTTTTTTTGCGTGTTTATGATGGCTGGAGAAGGGATCGAGGTTTATGAAGGATTTATTATATTGCTTTCGATGAGACTTTTCTTGCGGGACACAGCGAAGAGTGACATGCGGAGGTATAGACAGTGCCATCTTCCCCGCTCGGGTAGCCGATTTGGTTCATTTTGGCCGTTGACGGAACTAGCCATATAATAATGTTTGGTCTAGACAGTATATACCACCAATAAAACTTTCAGTAGCAGATCTTGTTCTTTTCGTCTTAACGCGATCGAAGTTTGACTAGTAATTAGTTTTAATAGAACCCATAAGAGAAGGGATTTTTTGGTCCAGCCATCAATGGTTTGCTTCTTATTTAGATAATCGAACTCGGATTTGTCACATTTATACTGGTACGTCACAGCCGAACATTGTGTTCATTCCAGATTGCCTTGGAAAAAGGTTACCACATCTCTTGTCAACTGTAGGGTTTAATGGACAATTAAAATATCCACCTATAGTAATGTTTTCTGTATCAAAACCTTTTTTCACAATAGCCTGCAATAACGAAAGATAGAAGTCAACTAATTCATTGTCTCTAGATCTGTTTGGGCCATAAATGTTTACCAGAAGGGTTTGTTCACCATTGAGTAGTATTTTGAGTATGAGAAATCTTTCATATGCGTCAGCTACTTTTTTTTCAACAATACAATCAAAATTATTTCGATCGAATCAAAATCGCAACTCCAGGGGCGTTTTTATCCCTATGAGAGCAGAAGAATGGGGCTCCCGATTCCCTCTTCGACTGGGCTTCATTTTTTCTGTCGAATGAGTTTCCAGTAGAAAGATATCTGCTTTTTGTTTTCTGCACCAGGTAAATTTTTTTCGTTTTCGAAAGTTGCTGATGCCTCTGATGTTTAGTGAAATAAGTTTACCGGTAGGCCGAGGTTTGAGATTTTCCCGTAACGACCGAACGGTCGAGCTGATTAAGTTGTTTATTATATGGCACCAACAACAAAAATAAAGATGTTTCTTAATTACTCTTTGCTTTGTTTTTGCAAGCCCGTAATAAGCCCGTGGGAATTACGGGATAGTAATGCCCTACAATTCAATGACAATTAACCAATCAGAGCGCGCGTTATATCGCCTACAAACACAAGCCATATGATAAAAAGATTTAAGGTGGCCGAACACAGTTTCCGCGCGTGCTTTTGCTGATGCAATATTTAGCACGTGCACAAGGATTTCAAAGAACAAGCGAGCCGTCAAAAGAGCAATCATTTTATTTACTCAACACCCGCCCTATCTGTGTTATTTTTTCTCTATAATTGAACGCAGTGTATTGATAGCTTTAGTCTTTTATTACTAAGATATGTTAGAAAACGTAACGATGCAAAGAACCCAGCAATTTTCAGCTTTTATTTTTTACCAAAAGAGCCCAGTTAAATGCAACGCATGCGCAGTTGCTCGAAAAATTGAGACCGATTGCTTTAGCAGAAACATGCCGATTGCTAACGATCTAGTCGTTACAATTTCAAGAAATTTGGCAGAAAAATAGACCAGAGACCACGTAAATGATCTATCAACAAAAATCTGAATTTTGACATAGGGAATTTTTAATAATACAGAAAACGATTAACGGCGAATTACGAAAATCGCCCATGTCAAATTTTATTAGAACCACGTTGACAAAAGGGATTTAATGTTAATTGTTAGTGTGCAAAATATGAAAACAATCTAACGACTGGATTTTTTTAAAATAAACAAAAACCATTATTTAAGCCTTGCTTTTAACCAGCGCCGTTGCCATGGCAACAGCCAACACCCAAATCAAAATGCGAGAATAATTATTTCTGTTGTTAACCTTGACTCTTGCAAAAAATGGACGCCAAAGCATAGATAGTTTAAAAGTTATGGTGAATTAGGCATAGGCACTTGAAAATTGTGTTCGGCCACCTTAACGTGTTTGAGGTAAAGAAATAATATGGTTCGTACATACATCCTCGACTAATTTTACTCCATTTAAGCAAGTGTTTCTTCTCTGGTTTCTTCGCGGCTCGTAAAAGATTCCTCTAGAAAGGCCTACCGTACAATTTCGCAATGATCGATATGCCCTGCTTTGCTATCCTGTCTTCTTTCTCTGCGACAACATTTCTCTTATTGTCCCTGAGCGTCTTTGAAGCCGTGTGAAGTGGTCTGAAACAATAACCATGAAGTCTTTACCTCTAGATTTCCAGCAAAGAAATAAAAGAGTTTGATCGTTTTTTTTTTTATCACAAGAGAGGCGTTTATAATGATATTGCTTTAGGACATAAACAAACGCAATATAGTCAAAGTCAATGATATTTGGTCTCGGTCTATCCCCTACTAACAAGTAGAATTGTCTGACAATGTCTCAGTGTCAGTGTTCATGGACTTCATAAAAATAGCAAGGAAGACTCCTCTTTCTCGTCGCCGTTCTTTTTCCAATCCCACCATCTCTCTTTGTAGCTTTCACAAAATTCCGTCATGTCCACTGGCTTGTTCTCCAAGTCTTGAAGCTTACTGAACATAAGCTGAGACAAACTTTTCCTGTACTCAACCATTTCAGAGGCAAGTTCCAAAATGGTATTCACCACCAGACGAACCAACTCTGTTACTTATAATGTCCACGCCAATATATTAGTGCAGTGTTTCAGTAACACAACTTTTAATCATCAGCAACCATGATGATCCGAACAACAACAGTGTGTGCTGTCCAAAACTACTTAAAAGTGTGAGTCCGGCCGTACGTGACATCGCTGACCTACACGTATCGACATTACATTAGCGGACCTCATTCAGATGGTGTACCCCCTCATGACGTCACCACGAACCCGCTCTCATGGCGTCACCGCGATCCCTCTCTCATACGTCCCCATGAACATCCTCATGACGTCACCACCAACTAGCACACCCTGTTTGCACCACCCAAAGTGTTGCTGCCAATGCACCACCTGTGACGTCACCGTGACGTTTTCGTGACTTCACCATTTCTCGATTTTTGCGATAAATTAAAAAACTGGGTTTTGGAGGCTGAATTGGCACCCTGTATACTACTCAATTCAAACTCATTTCTTTTTTTCATATTTCACCTGTCTCAATGAATATAGTCTTGAAGAAACTGCATGGACATTTTTTATCAAAGATACTGCTCGTTTTAGATTTTGGGCATACTTTCGCTAAAAATCTCTACACTCCTCTTGAATTCTTTAGGTGCCACAGTTCAGCACAATTCAAAAATATAAATGAATCAAAATGTTGGTTCATCGTGACCCGGACCAGAGAGGGCAAGATTTTACTTCCTGTAGATTCCAGTTTTCTAAAAAATGGAACAGTGCTCATACAGAACATTAGGAAATCAAACTAAGGATCTTACACTTTTTCTTCACAATTTCCAAAG
>JAHPZR010056233.1:40000-53043 GCA_019787425.1 Platygyra sinensis | reverse complement strand
ATTTGGCCACTAAGTTAAGTGGCCGTTTATTGTGAGAACATCTCAAAATACAACGAACTGGAAACACGTACCTTTTTCCCAGCAAAGGTGAAGGCAAACACGCCTCACGTGACCTACGAATGTGATAATGTACTACCGATAACTCTCCACAAAAAAAGGGGGGAGGGGGGAGCAAAGTGGGTGGGAAGAAACTTGCCCTTCACCGAAGCTTCTATGAAAGAGGCTTGAAATCCTGATGCTCACGTGCCTACATCAAACTTTATTTAGGGCCCGGATGTGACTCCATCCGGGAAACTAACCACGGCTCAGGTTGCATAAAATTATTTATCCCCCACTGGTAATAAATCGCATTTATGCGCCCTGCTCCGTCGCTACGGACTGTCTTTTGCAATGCGCATTGCTAAGGCCAAGCTCAGTTTGCTGGGAAGAGAACTAATCTGACACAAATCTTTGCCATAATTTGGCCACTAAGTTAAGTGGCCGTTTATTGTGAGAACATCTCAAAATACAACGAACTGGAAACATGTACCTTTTCCCAGCAAAGGTGAGGGCAAACACACCAAAGCCCTGAACGCGTTAGCGTGAAAGGGCCGCCCCACCCAAAGCCAAAGCAATGCACAGCGCCCAAACAATACCAAACAATAACAACTGAAACATGATTATTGCATCTAACCAAGTGGCCCCTGCACACATGGTTTGATCCACAACTGTTAACTTGTAAACTATGGTGTAAAATAATTAAGTTATATTCAAAGTTAGTTACCACGTTTAGGAAAACAATTGGCCCCTGCACAAATGTTCCCAATGAGGCAACCATATAACAGGACAAAAGCTCTGTAGGAACTATCTTCTAATAACTGAGTTGACCCAGCACACAAGGTTTGATGCTCAAATTGGTAGCCTGCCTTACCACATGCAAAATATCAACAGAAGACTCAAGGTTCAATGTACCTTGCGGGAAACGATTGGCCCCTGCACAAAGGCTCCCATTCAGGCAGCTAAATAACTTAACACCAATCAAGTGCATGAGGCACTGTTAGCCCTAGAGCAAGGGCTCTCAATGAACCAAGTGGCCCATGCACACATGGTTAGATCAAAACATTATAACATAAGATCATTCAACAAAAGGCGCACCTTTCAGGAAACAGTTGGCCCCTGCACAAATGTTTCAATCAGGGAACTCTACACATATAATACTTCTAGCACTGTTGGTTACCAGTAAGATACATGCGCTCCTAATACAGATACACTTGGCCCTTGCACAAAAGATCTGCACTCTCATTAAGGAAAAAGCAATGTAGACAAATGTTAGACTTGCAAGCATGAGCATATGGCACTGGGTTAAGTAGGGACTGACGAAATAGTCCCCATTGTGGAAGGGTGTATATAACGAAGAAAAGCATTGGATTTCCAGCGCCCAAAAGTTCGAATCTGTGTGTCAGACATACCCTTAGCTGCGGCCCAAGAAGCTGCTCCAATTCTAAAACTATCTATCTTATATTGAGCTACATTAAAGTTGCAAAACTGAAGGTCTTCCGTTAAAGCGGCGACAAAGCAAGATCGAGATATTGGAGAGGCATCCGGCCAGCAAAAAAGAGGTCCCGGAGACTGTCCGCGGAAACTTAGAAACTCTAACAGGAGAGAAACTGGGCAAACAGGCTTCTCTCGGTATATGAAAATATCTACTGGATTAGACATGTCGCTATGCTTGTAATTCCTAAGTGTTAACTTGATCGCACTGACAGTACCCTCTCGTGTTTTCAAAAATACCGTATGACTGATGGCAATTATATTTTGACAGGCTTGATGAGCCCGAGATGTAATTTCACCCACTCTTAGGGCAGCGACAGAGGAGGTTGGGCAAGGTCTGAAAGGCATCATGGTTGGTCGTATTAGCGAATCACGAACGCTCTTTTATCGTGGGCATGAAATCAACATGGCGGGCTTCTAAGAAGAGGTGAGTATCAATATTGATCATTTTTACATACTTGCTTTAGCTTTGCGATTTCAAACCCACAGGACAAGTTCGAGTTGGCACTGGGCTAGTTGCTGGAAACTTCTTGACTCTATGCTTGATTTCTAAGACAAGTTAGGACTTGACTTCGGTGCTTCACTGTCGGCCTTTGTTATGCTTCGTGAAATTTGAGTTGATGTTACATTTTGTCGATTTCTCTCCAAACCCAAACTTGTCAGACTTCAAAATTAATATCCATTCCAAAGTAAGTTAATCTCCTAATAGAAAATGATCAGGCGCCCCTAAGCGCCCCTCTGGTTATTGAATTATACGATGTTGAAGTTGGTGAATTTTTGCCACTATTTGTCTCTCACGCTGTGAAATGTCACGAAGAACCCGCGAAATTGTGCGTGCAGTCCGCGTAATCTCCTGGCTCAAGAAAAGCAAATTTAACTACTTTTCTTCATTTTACCAGGTTAAATCACATAATGAATTATTTCTTGTTCCGAACCAATGGAGTTTTCAACCAAGAATAGTTATGGTTTGTTTTTAAGATGTCGCACCTCTCACCGTTTTCCTGCAATACATCTGTGTACATGTATTATATTCGTCCAGAGTTTGAGATTTTTTGGCGGTAAATAGGACAGCACAACCGCCAAACACTAAGGGAACCTAGTTGTTTTCGTGGTGTTTGTATCCTTTAACTCGCTTTATTTTCCTTGCAGTTGTTGGGTTGCATTGATGTTATTATTTTTATGTCTCTTTCCTGGTAGATTGCTGTATTTTTACAGGTTAACGTTAATTCGTGGAAAAGTTGCCTCTTTATGATAAGGGGAAATTAACAACAAATTATCCAGTTGTTCAAGCAATTCATTTATTGTTTCTGTGATATTTAAAAGTTCTTGTACACATAGGTCAATGTTTCTTTGCAATTTTTCTCAACAGGTATCAGAGTATACACAATTGATTAAGAAATGATTACCATGGATGTTAATTCATAACCAGTGTTGTAACCAGGAGCTGTGGAATGAAAAGAGACAGCCTCTATTCATATGCTGTCTCTACAATGTAGCTTTGAGTATGCTTGATGAGCTCACCTTGAGAAGGAAACAGCTTCCAATATCAATTATTTACTTTCATGTTTTGGAAAAATTGCTCCAAATTATTAGCATATCAGGTTTTTTAATGTAATATTCTATGATGCATTTCTTGACCGCCAGTTTCAGGCTGTAAGATAAATGTTGATAGCATACTTCAATTAAAGATTGCTCTGGATTGTTTTGTTTCTGTAATGTGGAGATATTTGTTTGTTGCCATCTGTTGTGCGCATGTGCATGTGCATGTGCTAAGTACCTACATGTACTGTACCTCATATTGGTACAAGGCCAGGTTTGAAATCAATACTTGTCTGGTTGCCCAGAATTACTGAATGGTGATGGATGTTTTCCTAAAAGTCTAGCCCAAATTGTCAAGGCAATCAAGACCCCACATGAGCACTTAACAATAGTCATCTCAAGTTTTTATTTTCAAACACTGCTAAAATCTGAAAACTATTAATCATTATGGTGACTATTCTCCATTGACTTTATAGCATGAAGCAAAGACAATGGGAATCCAGTCGAACATTGCATTACGATAGGTTCCTTTCGAAAGGTTATAATTTCGTAGGTAAAACTAGACACAAAAATCAATTTAGAATCCTGAAATACAGGTAAAGTGATGAACCTCATGTTGTCTTTTTTCTATATATATATTTGGCCTTGAATATTAGAATGCTGGCCACTGATTGCAGAGAATTTATCAGTCAATTTTTTTTTTTTTAATTTCATGTTCTGTTCGCTCCAAGGAGAGATCAAGGTTTTTATTTAGAAGAGAAGTGACCACTTGTGTAGTATGGCAGCCTAGTCTCAACTTGGTTTCAACGTTAAAGACATAATATTTTGAAATCTGGGCTGTTTGACTGCCAGAGGCTGCCCAAGCTTAACTGCATTTAACAAAACATACAATTCTTGTCGTACCCTGGTAACCCTCCCCCACGTTAAATGCCCATTGATCTGGTCACCTTGACTATTTGTAACTTGCTTGATTGACTTTGCAACTTTTTTGAGTTATGGGAAAATGTCAGTTTACAACAATGTAAATAATCCAAGGCAAAGGGTATACCTAAAATTGTGCACTACCTCACATCATTATGACATGGATGTACATGTAAGGTTTCCATGACCAGATTTAGGTACAGTATTGCAAAAGCTTACACACTAGTAACTATGACATCACTGAAAAAAAAAATCTTTACTGGCAAACAGATCTTTACTAGTAAACTCCTTGCACAGTCCTTAATGTTACTAACTTCTGTTAATAATAACTATATCCCAGGCAATGATACATATGACATGTTAGCCCAGTGCATAAACAGTGTCTCTTGAGTTCGCTGTAAAATAATAAAGTAGAACATTTGAGCCATAAACGTATAATTAAATGTAAACAACAGACAACCTGAAGTAAATGTAAGCAATTTGCATTCAAGCTTAGGTGAGCTAAAATTTTCAGTCGCGACTTATTCAAGGCAATTCGATGAGAGGCGTAAACCTGCATTACTCGGGAAGCACAGGTATTCAAGTGTTGCCATACGTTAAAAAGTGGCAGGATATGTAGAGGAAATAGTTGTAAACATCTATCTGCGTTTGTAGGATCTCGATTGATCGGTCGATCGCGCGTGGGCTCATCTTTACTCTGGGACTCGATCAGAAAAAGCCATGATTTTGTTGTCTTCATCGATCACGATGTGAAGGTAAGGTAATCCAGAGAATTGTGAGGCAGAAGAACGTTCGATGTCCAGCATTTATATCGAAAATATGAGCGAAATTCCGCTTTAAGCGTATCTTCGATCGCCTGGTCAGAGATCCGAACGCCACGAGAGCTCGCGTAAACTGAAGCTCATTGGATTATTTACCCATGCTGCATTTCGGACCGTGTCCAACCTCCTCTGGGGCAGCGAAGAAAGCAATCGCATACATGGCCTGAATTAATTTCCTACTATATAATGAGGATTTTGTTTGTTCACATGCTAAAATGATATTTTCAAGTATTGGCAATGTGATGGGTAACCGAGAATCTGCAGAAAGGGTGAAGTTTACTATAGCCCCGGAGAGCGAGCTGAATCATTTCGGACTTAGTTGGGTCAAACAAAGAAGCTAATTTATGAGGATAACTAAGTGCTGATATGTAGCTTGCAACTGTAGAGGCTGCATATTTTTGTTCAGCTAAAAAGGCTATAAACAGGGCCAACGTATGAGTTGAAACTGGAAATAGAGGGGTTTGGAGCTCAAGCTTATCCCTTTTAAATTGCTGCAAAATCATCGACGTCATGGACGACGATAAGTATTTAAAGAAGTGGCACGCAAACTTGCTTCTAATAACTGGGCTAGTCTATTACCCAGTTCTCTGGTAGAAGATGTGCTGGCAGGGGGGTTGGTGCTGGATCCATACCCCGGGACAATGTGTGGAATTTGTCGACCTGTAAACGAGACAAACTATCAGCTCGCACGTTCCTAACTCCTGGTATGTGGGGTGCCCTAAAGAAAATATTGTTCCTCAGGCAAATAAGAACCATTGCGCGCAGTAATCCAAGCATCTTAGTGTCTTTCGCAGTTTGCTTATTGATGACGTGAACTACACTCTCGTTATCAGTCATAAAGAGTACCCTCTTGTTTCTCAATTCACTACACCATGTACTTAGACCGACTACAATAGGAAAAAAATTCCAGAAAGCAAATATTATTTGCTTTCCAAGCAGCGGGCCAGGTACCATAAGCCCAGTGCTTGCCAAAGAGGATGCCATACCCGCTAGATTGTGCAGCATCTGTGTAAAACTTTAAGTTATAGGAGGTCGACCAGACTTCCTCTAAGAAAAAGGACTTCCCATTGAAAGAGGCTAAGAAGGTTTCCCAGATTCTTAAATCCTTTTTTAGTTTCTCTGGTTAGACGGATACTGTGGTGTGCAAGTTGTACACCAATGGTGAGGTTTAGCAGTCGCCGGATAAAAACTCTGCCAGGAGTAATGACCGAACAGGCGAAATTTAAGAGACCTACAAGCGATTGGAGCTCTTTCAGTTTAACTCTTTTTTTCTGGGCAGCAGATTGCGTATTGCCTTCAAGGTTTTGTCAACTTTTTCAATGGGAGGCCTGGCCTCAAGATTTAAACAATCCAGTTCTATACCAGCAAATGTCAATACCTGATTAGGACCCTCCGTTTTTTCAGGGGCCATGGGGACACCAATATCTTCACAGAAATGCAAAAACCGATGAAGACTAGCAGTACAGGCCTCGTGGGATTGTTCCAAAATAAGAAAATCATCTAAAATATGTATTATATTAGCAATCGCTAATTTGTTGCGTGCTACCCACTCCATTGCAGTGCTGAGGGCTTCAAAGGTCTTACATGAACTGGCCATCCCATTGGTAGACAGCGAACGACGTAATATTGCCCCCTCCATTGCATCCCTAGTAGCTGGTAATCATTAGGGTGAACAGGGATTATGCGAAAAGCACTCCGAACATCAGTCTTAGCCAGAGCACAGCCCAGGCCTAAACGTTTAATAATTTGAATGGCGTCATCAACTGTGGCATATTGTACTAAGCAGAATTCTGGGGGAATGAAGTCATTAACTGAACCTCCAAAGGGGAATGACAGATGATGAATCATTCTGTATTCACCTTGTACTTTTTTGGGAATAACTGCCAAAGGAGACACTGTGAGGTTATGAAATGGGGGCTTTTCAAATGGTCCAATTATCCGACCTGCTTGTATTTCTTTAGCTTACTTTTGATCAACAATATCAGAGTGTTCAGATGCTGAAACAAGATTGTTGGAACATGAGCCCTCTTGAGGCCCTTGAAAATGCAAACGAAAACCATGTAAAAAGCCAGTTAATAAATGCTTACGAGAAGCCTCCTGATAACCGGTTAAATACATTCCTAGGCTCTTAGCCTTGACCGGGGTTGGGAGTGCTTCGGGTGGTAGGACTGCGGTTGGAAGTGGCATAACTGGAACCAGTTGGCTTGGTCCCTGAATTCCCTGCTTGTGGTTTAGAGTAAGACTGCTGACATTTGGAAATTGGGTGGTTATTCCCGCACCGGAAACATTGTGGATTGTTTTTGGTGTTTGAAGGAACACCCAGGGCATGAGACTCCCCTATGAAATTTCCAACAAAACCCCTTTGGAATACGTTGCCCTGTTTGTTTGCTTTTCCCTGTCTGGGGACTAAGTTTGGCACGAAAGGAATGAGACCTCAACCACAACTCAGCGTGAATCTGGTCCCAACGTGCCCCTTGGGTCTGCCTTATACTACGAAAGTTCTCATCATAGAACTTCCAATTCGCTCCCAGGGTTGCTAATTCTCGTATTACGGAGCCATACTTCATAAGGGCTGGGGTATCATGTGGGACTTTCTCTGAATAAATGGCAACAAAAACTTGAAAAACTGATACCCACTGGTCTATGGATTGGACCGTCTGTCTTTTAGGATTAGGGACAAGTGTTAAAGCTCGTTTCGCGCGTTCTCCCTTTTCAACCCTGAACGTGTAATGTTCATCGGACTGAGTAAGGCTACTATTTAACAGGATAGCAAAGTCTACATACTCATTGGCACATATTTGCTTTTTCACCTTATCCGGTACTCGGTGTGTTAATGGGACAGCGGAGGATAAAAAAGTGTTCTTACTTGGTGGTGAGACTACGTCACAGGGAAACAAAGAACCAGTTACTTGCGGTACTGCCGAGTCCACAGTTTGTTGCACAGATCGGTCGGTGTTCCTAGGAGAGAGGTTGGTTTCTGCAATGTCTGAACCGCCATTTACAAGTGCACCATCCCCAACAGTGGGATCCGGAACAAACTGTATCCCTGGGATGGCTGATGGAACGGATGGAGGAGCCTGGACAACCTCCTTCAGGGCACGAGTTACTGCTGATGCAATGTTGTTGGACATGGTTGATAGCATTTCTGGAGATAAGGCCAGTGGCGTTGGTGCTGGTGCCCCCTGGGTGGATGCTGGAGACCCTGACTGCAATGGCTGTAGCAGGGAGGGGTGTGGATGCCCCGGCTGGTCTGGAGCTGCAGTGGTGTGGTCCACCACCCGACGTCTCTTTGCAGCTCTCTCTGGGTTGCTTTGTGCCCTCCTAGGTGGCATACTAGCAAGTCAAATTACACTTTGGGCATTATGATTCATGTAAACGAATGAAAAAACAAAATTACTGCACTGAATGCTGCTGAGAACAATGGTTAACTGAGCACCCATGAGGAAAAAACCAACATAAAATAAAGCCCCAGAAACAAAATGTTGAAAGCAAGGACACTGATTGAAATGGCTTGACACTGCAACAAGATGTTGCAAACTTTACTATAACATCACAATGTTGTTATAGGCATACAAATGATGCAACAGCATATCCGGTACATGAATGGCACAGAGCAGTATTCGAGGTTGATGCACTTAAGCTTAAAAATTGAAATCTTATGACCTATTATATGATTCCTACGAGTTAACAGAATCCCACATTGACCCTGGTAACATGTTCTTAAGATTATGACACAACCAAACCGAGCTGTAGTTTTAATGTCGGTGAATTTACACGCCTGGAAAACAGAAATTATAACCCCCGTTCTGTGCAAACCCTTGTTACTGCTCCCGCCGAAGTAAGTATCATGACCAATGCTGACTAAAGCCAATGGTGTGTCCTTACAAAACAAATGGGTGGTGAAATACAAATGCCACCCTTAACAAAACTGGGGCTGCAGCTAATAATTAGTGTGCTGTAAACCATAATTATTATATCTATCGTAAAAACTGCATCAAAACACGGGGTGCTCAGTACCACTGGAGAAATTAATATAGCTCAATAACTTAAATGTTTCGAACTCAACACTGACGAGGTTATCCAGCCTAAAATTTTTAGCTTAATATTGCTTGACTTGGGACAATGCCCATAAAATGGCTCCCCTATAGCTACGATAAAGGGCCTTATTTCCAATGTCGTTCAGATGGATGCCATCAGGCGCGTAGATTGCATTATTTGTTGAATTAATCAAACCACGATGTTGCCAACACTTCGCTGTGGGTATGAAGCGTAAAGACTCCCTGAGGTAGCCATTCAGAAGTGCAGTTCTATCGTTATACCCGACGAAGGATTCGTTCTGACGAGCAGTTACTTCGCATACTGCTATAAATCGTAAGCTTAATTCTGTAAGTAACAGCTCTGCTGGGGCGACTATTGAGAGGGCAATTGTTTCGGGGTCGCTTTCTTTGTCACATAAATCGTTTGAACCCAGCTCGAGGACAACAATGTTGGGGGCGGCGCTGCGAATCTTATCGAGATCGTGTTTGATCATTTTATCGACTGTTCGTCCCCCGATCCCGTGAAAGATGATGGAGCATATATTACTCAATCCTAGATTCAGATCATAAGGTCCGCCTGAGTGATTTTGAGCCGCGAATTCCTTAAGTCTTCGTACAAACGAATGCCCTAACATAAGCACACGTGGTTTCTCGTTCGCCGCCGCCATGTGAGACGAGCGACAGGCATTAAACAGCTATTAAAACTACTAGACACAGCTTACGTAACTTGTTCTCTGATGAATGTTCGTGAAAACCGTCTAGTGCTTCTCTCCAGTCGCCTACCAAATGAAGGGGAGACTCTGTAAGAGAAGTAATACGCGAGATAACCGCGCGAAGAAACTTGCCCTTCACCGAAGCTTCTATGAAAGAGGCTTGTAACCTGATGCTCGCGTGCCTACATCAAACTTTATTTAGGGCCCGGATGTGACTCCATCCGGGAAACTAACCACGGCTCAGGTTGCATAAAGTTATTTATCCCCACTGGTAATAAATCGCATTTGATTTCACCTTGACAATCTTGAAAACATTAACAAGCGCCACACAGTCAGAATTTTTTTTTTTTTTTTTTTTTTTTTTTTTTTTAACCGGCTTCCCACAGTCTATTCTCTCTTGCAGGAGCTATATCCAAGTATAAACAGAATAAAGATACTGTTTTCTTTTTGCTTTGAAGCGTTCAAAATGCAAGATAATCATTGACATAAGAAATTCAGTCATCTTCCAGCTGTTCGTAAAGGATTACTGAAATGGAAAATTAAGTTTGCTTAAAAGTGCGTTAACGCTGTGAAGTGTACAACAAAAAAGATAGCAATAATCATTTAGATAAGTTAACAGGCGTATTATATTATATAAAACCGAGAAGGCACCCATGGTTGTGTATGTTGTGTCTGTTATCTCTACACTTCTTCTCACCGAGCCAATACAAGAGGATCTCAATGGGTGTGGGGGTCCCTTTCATGGTTGACGGTTAAAAATAAGTCGTTTTGACGATTGACGGTTACATTTTAGGTCATTTGACGGTTGACGGTTAATTTTTCGGAATGACGTTTAACACAGGAAACTAAAGCACAAATTTGCCTGTAAGTTTAAATAAAACGATATAATTTTGCTTATATTTGAATACTGGAATTAATCCTACAATCTGTGCTCTAAGAAATGAGGTTATTGGTCTTCAACTATGACAACTGTGTGTATTATTAGCGTAATTACATCACCTCCGTTACCTTAAACGGGACAGCTGTGCACGCCCACAGTACTCGGGAATCTGATGCAAATTATCATCTTCTGGTTGCGTGCATTCAAGCAGCTGAGCCGTCATTTGCGCCGTGTTAGATGGTCTTCCCCGATGGATTGCCTCTGACAGAGTGCCACAAAAACTACATTACAAAAGAGTTCGGGTTGAGAGCCTCAGGTTAGATTTAATTCATGACATTATTTGTTTTATATTTTCATGTTTCTGTGCTTTGTTTGACCGGTTTATAAAGCTGTCGAAGCTCAATTTGATATCTGCTTGCGCTTTATTATTTATTTGTTTTAGATATGTTTTGTATGGTAATAAGTTAAAAATGAAAAATAAAAGTTAACTTAAGATAAAAATGAATCCCAACATAACGTGCTAATTCTTTGCGCTGTTATAAAACTGCTTAGCATCGCTTCCATTTAAACACTAATACGTCTGGAAACTTTTTGTATAATCATCTCGGGATCAACCCATGATTTTCAAGTGGCTCCCTCTCTCGATAGTACTTGACGTTTTAAGATGTACCTAAAAGATGTTTAAGTTGTCAAGAAAGGCTTGTTTCATTAAAGAAACCAAAGGAGTTAGAGCGATTGTATTGTTATTAAAAGTCTCGTGTCTTGGGTGTTTTAAGTTGTTCCTATTCATGGTTCTTATTTTTATATTACTTCGCGTTCTCTTCATTTTTTAAATTTGCACTTTTTCTGTTTTATTTCTGAGGTGTTCCGGGGTTTTTCAGGGGGTGTTCCTGGTTTTTTTGGTGATCCGGAATGTTCTGTTATGTTCCGGGATGTTCCGGTATTCCGGTGTTTCGTGTTGCGGTGTTCCTGGGAGTACTAGCTACATGCCGAACTATCATGACGAGCTAATCAAAATAATTTCCTCGCCGGAAACAAGTCCAGACAAGACGATCTAAGATCGTAAGCCGGGCTACATGAAGATGTGCTGCTACTAGTTTTGACCAATTACTTGTTTGTCCAAGGTCCTCGTTTGTGGGCGTGGCGTATTTTTTTTTTTTTTTTTTTTTTGTCCCCTAAGGCTATTCCCCGTTTTCGACCGTTTAGCGTCGTTTTCGCGTTGTCCAAAAAAAAGTTATGAAGAAGGAGATTACACATAATTTCAAAACATTGTCAGTTTACTCTGTAATACAGTCAATGTTTTGTCATCTTTTTTTCGCTGTTCACGTTTGAGTTTGACCACGTCTTGTCATTTCCAAGCTCAGCATGTTATTATGCTGAGGTACTAGGCCTCCTAGTTCGAGACTTCTTCACTGTTCTTCTCAATTATTTTTTGGCTTTTTTCTTTTCCGACCGACTCAAAATCAGGGAACGCATTCGACAGTAAACAAAAACAAGTGGCTTAAGAGGTAGCACTTCTAAACAACACACTATCAACCTCGTTCCTAGGGCCTTTTCCATGGCGTGGGAAGGGAAAAGGCCCTGGGACCAAGGTTGAACACACTGTGATATATGGTTTGGGTCAGTACTCTAAAAGGTATATAGCGTGTTTTATACTACAAGTAAATGCTAAAAATATTTTTAAAAAAGGACGCTTAATGGCAGTGTAAATCAACCGACGTTTCTGCATTACGGCCTTCTTGAGGGTTTTAAGCGGCCACGTGAAATAGCGAGATCGTTATTTGCAATCCGCAACGTTGTGCTGTTTGAAAACTGTTTGTGCGTTCCAAAATAAATATTTTAAATATTTACCCTAAAAGGAGAGGATAGGCAGTCGCTTACGAGAGGTTGCAGCAATCTGAGGTTCGACTGTATACAGAGATATGCAAGTTTAAGTGAATTTCATCTTTTACTTTCAACCAGCAAAATTTACTAACCGTGCATGATAACTATTAGGTAACCACACTACTTACTGTTCTACTCAGGTGATTGTAGATACACCGCAGTTATAAGACAACTTTTAAAAACGCCACATTTCAGTATCGTAACCAAAATATTTACAGCTCAACGGCTAACGCATGGGAAGAGTGTCCTTCGATTGTTTGACATTCTAGGAGGTATTCATAGCAAGCTAGAGAACTTCGGCTTTCACAAACAAAACTTAAATTACTTTAGATTTTAAGTAGCCAAAGCTAAAAGAAAGGTATCGATGTCTGATGTCAACGTCTGATAACGAATACTGAAAAATGCAATAATGAAAAACAGCTGTTGACATCCTTGCAGGTATCCATGGCGAGCCAGAGAACTTCACAAACAAAACTTTGATTCAGGTCTATCAAACAATAAACAGGGCTAAAGTAAACGTATCAATGTCTGATATCAACGTCTGATAACGAATGCTGCAAAATGCAATACAGATAAACTCCTGTTGACCACCTTAGTCACCTTAGAGGTATTCATGGCGAGCCAGAGAATGACAGTTTCATAAACAAAATTTAGATTACTTAAGATTTCAGGTCTATCGAAAAATAAACAGGGCTAAAATAAACTTATCAATGTCTGA
>JAHPZR010056233.1:25000-32500 GCA_019787425.1 Platygyra sinensis | reverse complement strand
CTCATATGCAGACTTTACCTTACTGTCTTGTACATTGTATATTCACAATAAGCCTATGCTTTTAATAACAACAATTAAGTTACAATTATAATATACTTATCACGTTTCTATTTCTCTTAGACAGAATTGGCAATAACAGGCCATCAAGAGGATAACAAACCTACAATGAATACTCTCCCATGGGCCTTGGCTGATGAATGGAAGGGAGAGGTGCATAGATGAGATGAGTTGCTAACTCAAGCAAAACAAATTGAAAGGTAAGGTGTTTATATACAGACATAATACTGGGGAAAAATATTTTTGTGCTGAAAAATTCCTCCCTCCTTATTTGTTTGTCATTCGTTTGAGAAACCTATGTACATAGGCCATTGCAGAAACGTGACAGGACTGGGAAAGAGTAAGGTTGTTTTTCCGTTTATTTGAAAAACTAAGATGTTCCAATGAAAGATGAACTAAATTTGAGAGACTTTACCACAAATAGAAGTATTTGGAGGAGGAAAATGGCAAAATGGTAGCTCTTCAAATGTCACCCAAAATAGAGAGTTTGTATGGATTGGGTAGACAGGCCAAAAAATTATAAGGGTTTGTATGGAATTTTGCAACTTTTGCAAGGCTCCCATTTGGACAATTTTTCGCTGAAAACTCTTAAACTTGGTTGGGTAGCTTTTCATTCATGAACATTTCACCTGAGATGTTTAGATTTTCAATCTAATCGATATAAGAAACTCGCCCCAGTGCTCTCACATTTCTGCAATGGGCTATGTAGTACATGTATACATACAAAGGTACATATGAATGCTGTGCCGCGTAGCACTATGAACACAAATGGTGGAACAGAGAATTACCTCTGAGTGTAAGTTAAAGTGCTAATTGACCCCATGAATAACCCACAGGGAGTTAGCCCTAGTAAAGGGCATCAGGGAACCACACGAGGTAAAGAAAAAAACCCTTTATATGTACCCTTACTTTCTCTTCACCGCAATTCACCACCTAAATCGTCCCCGACTTTCTCTGTCCGACTTCATAGCTCAGTCAGCAGAGCAACGGTAGATCTAATCCGTAGGTCGTGGGTTCGATTCACACCGAGGTCAAAAGATTTTTTTCTTTACCTCGTGTGTTTCTCTGATTCCCTTTACTAGGGCTAACGCCCAGTGGATTATTCATGGGGTCAATTAGCACTTTAATTTACACTTCAGAGTTAATTCTCTGTTCCACCATTTGTGTTCATAGTGCTACGCAGCACAACATTCATATGTACCTGTCTCTTCGCTGGCATTCACCACCTAAATCGTTCCTGACTTTCTCTGTCCAACTTCGTAGCTCAGTCAGCAGAGTAACGGCGGATCTAATCCGTAGGTCGTGGGTTTGATTCCCACCGAGGTCAAAAGATTTTTTTCTTTACCTTGTGTGGTTCCCTGATTTCCTTTACTAGGGCTAACACCCAGTGTGTTATTCATGGGGTCAATTAACACTTTAATTTACACTTCAGAGTTAATTCTCTGTTCCACCATTCATAAAACTAAACCTGAGTCATTTAATTAGTTCAACAGAAATGAGAATGAACCTAGCGAGGCAGAGGATTACAGCATGGAAGTGATCGCAGTCTGGATTCTGATGACAATTTAAGTCTATAAAATGTTTGACAGAAGAACGAAATTCAGAGAGTGTTTAACACTGCTTGAAGTCTCCGAAAGAAGACTTTCTACCACCCCATAATGCCTTCAATGACGACACTAAGTGACAACAAACAGGGCATCCTCTGTACGGAACATCTTCGTGGACTGGTGCTCATAAAAAGCAGTGTAAAGAACATTACAGTTGCAATTAACAAAAAAAGCATTTCACCAATTGATGCAAAGAGATCATGCAAGGACTAATGGGATTCGGTGACAAAACAGCTGGTTGCAGCAATTCAAGAAGGATTAGTCATTGTCTATAGACATCAAAAAGAATGTAGAAAAAAAATGGTTCAAAGCTTGAAAGAAGGATGCAATAGACTGCATTAAGTTGCAGACTGGCAAGTTATTTCCAGCCAAGGAATTCAAGTTCTTGTGGCCACGGAGGCTAAGGAAAGGGAACTTGTAGCCTACATGTTATCCTTGTGTTTCCATTAGAAATCAGAGGACATTTTACATATAAAATAGCTGTTTGTTGTATACCACAGTTAGTTCCATTTGGATAGTACAAGCTAAAGAAGCACGAGACAACTTCCACTGCGTTGAGTTTAAGATAGAAATCGATCAGGTTTTAATTTGTAAATGTTTAATTAATAAAACTAGCAGGGAAGAAATTGATAAAAATGGCGTTTAATAATGAAGCATTTTCCTAAACCCCTGTCACTAAGAGTGCTGAAAACAAATTTCATTCCAGCTGAAAACCAGTGGTCATTATTCACAAGATATACGAAATCAGTACAGATTCCTTCCACACCACATTCAGTATACCCCTTGATTTTCCCAGTATACATACTGTATACTGACATGTGGCCTGAGCTAGAAGGAACCCTACCACAACTGTAAAATTCCGTATACAACCTTCCACATACCTCCCAGTATACCTCCTGTTATACACAGTATACATGATGTATACTGAAATGTGTACTGACATATAAGGAATCCTGCCACAAGTGTAAAATTCCGTATACAACCTTCCACGTACCTCCCAGTATACCTCCTGTTACACACAGTATACATGATGTATACTGAAATGTGTACTGATATATAAGGAATCCTGCCACAAGTGTAAAATTCCGTATACACACCTTCCACGTACCTCCCAGTATACCTCCTGTTACACACAGTATACATGATGTATACTGAAATGTGTACTGATATATAAGGAATCCTGCCACAACTGTAATATTCCGTATACACACCTTCCACGTACCTCCCAGTATACCTCCTGTTATACACAGTATACATGATGTATACTGAAATGTGTACTGACATGTAAGGAATCCTGCCACAAGTGTAAAATTCCGTATACAAACCTTCCACGTACCTCCCAGTATACCTCCTGTTACACACAGTATACATGATGTATACTGAAATGTGTACTGACATATAAGGAATCCTGCCACAAGTGTATAAGATCCTGGTATTTTCTTGGCATACCCTGAAATATACTGATCATTATACGGACCTTATACATCCTGCCTCATCCTTATATTTGTCTTATACTAACAGATATACTGACTGTGTACGACCTGAGGAAGGGTCCTTATACAGACCATTTCATGCAGTGAAAGCGTTAAACGGATACAAGATTTTTGTCAACGGATGAGAAAAGTGTTAAACGCTTTTACATGATCCGTTAAACGGATACTAAACGGATATAAATGGTTTGTTCCGTTAAACGGTAAAGCGTTAGTGGTGGTTTTCGCTTTCCAGGTCACATTTATCAAGACGCTTGCATTGCTGCCAGCCAAGTAGCTGTTGGCTATTCAAAGTTCTGTGACTTGTGGAAGCAACTTTGCCCATTTATAGTCATCATGAGACCAGCATCAGATCTCTGTTGGACTTGTCAAAAGAACAACAATCAAATCCACAAAAGTGCCAATTACCAGAGTTCCAAAAGGCAGAAGTTGTTAGACAACAAGAGCGACACTTACTTCTTGCTGAAGGCGAAAGGGAATTTTACAAAACTGTTGTAAAACCACCAAGGACGCTCTCACTGAGCACCTCAAAAGCGTTGATTTTACAGAAAAAGCGTGCACCATGCAGTCTTGATGGAACAGTACATTATTCGTACGATTATGCCCAGCAGCTTCATTATCCTTCTGACCCTTACCAACCTGGCCCGATTTATTTCAAGACGCCCCGGAAATGCGGACTCTTTGGAGTTTGCTGCGAAGCCATCCCGAGGCAAGTAAACTTTTTAATAGATGAAACTGTCCTAACAGGGAAGGGCGCAAACAGCACAATATCTTACGTTCATCACTTTTTCGAACAGCATGGACTAGGTGAAACACTTGCTCAGGTTCATGCCGACAACTGCGGAGCACAGAACAAAAACAATGCCTTTATGTGGTATTACCTTTGGAGAGTAATGACTGGCCTCCACCATGCAATTGAGTATAACTTTCTTCTTGCGGGTCACACCAAATTCTCACCAGATTGGTGCTTCGGGTTAGTGAAACAGAAAACTCGAAAAACTTTTATATCATCGCTGTTTGATATAGCGAGGGCAGTAGAGGAATCTGCCACTGTAAACACTGCTGAATTTGTTTGGCCTACACAATGGAACAGTCCTTATCCCAACTTATGACTGGATGACATATCTTGGTCAATTTTTCAAGAAGATACCCATTTAAAAACCTATCATCACTTCAGGTTTGATAAAGACTATCCAGGCACTGTGTTTTGCAAACAGTATTGGTCATCAGAGGAGATTGCACTGAACATTCTTCAAAGTAACATGAACTTACCACAACCTGATTTGTTACCACCTGTGATCACTCCGAAAGGTATCAGTCGTGATCGGGCGGAATACCTTTATAAGGAAATTCGCGAATTTTGCCGTCTAGGAACTGAGGATCTTGTTGCTCCAGAAGTCAAGTAGTCGTTTTATTCGTAAAGGAATTTTATGGGAACACATGTAATAACTATAGCTATATCTATATCTATATTTTAGTAACTGATTGACTCGTTTTGTTCAGAAATATTTCCATCATAAAATCTACTTTTAATTTTATCTAGGAACAAAGTTTATACTTCTTTTAGATTCCAATTCCTTTTTAATCAGACATTGATTTATCGTAGTAGTGTTGTTTTCGTAAACCGGAGTAGTTTGGAAACAAATTTGAATGATTGTGTATTTAATTATATCTTCAATAAATTTGACGTGAGCTTCTGGAGTACAAGCCGTCAGTTACAGTAAATTTGCGGAGTTGTGGCAACAGTTTCATCCCATGTTGTTGTGTCCAAACCCATGACAGACCGATGCTTAACGTGTCAGCAGAATACGACAAAACTTTTACGCTCAGCTAACCTTTCCGAACAAGAAAAAGCCGACTGCATTAAAGCTCAGCAGGACCACTTAAACTGTGCACAAGCCGAACGAGAATTGTATTGAAACGCTTGCTCAGATGCAGCCACAACTTTTATGAGCATAGAGGATGAGGTGGACTTCAATGAAAGTCGTGAGGCTTGTTCTTTTGATGGAACTATGCACTATTCATTCGATTATGCCCAACAGGTGCACATACCAAGTAACCCACTGCAACCAGGGCCCATCTATTTTAAAGCACCGCGAAAATGTGGTATTTTCGGCATTATGTGCGAAGGAGTACCTCGTCAAGTGAATTATTTAATCGACGAAGTTTCCACTGGTGGGAAAAGGCGCTAATGCAACTATAAGCTATGTTCATCACTTCTTTCGCGCAACATGGACTCGGTGAAAATGATGTTCACTTGCACGCTGACAATTGTGCGGGCCAAAACAAAAACAATTATTTTCTCTGGTATCTTGCATGGAGGATTGCAACCAGACTTCACGATCTATCAAGTACTCATTCCTTATAGCAGGTCACACAAAATTTGGCCTGATCGTTGTTTTGGAATGTTGAAAAAATCATACAAAGTCATTTCATTTCTTCACTCTACGAACTTGCTGGCATGGTGGATGCGTCCAGCACCACAGGAGTCAATAAGGCGCAAACTAGTAGCAACACATGACGGCCGAATTATTGTACCTGCTTACGACTGGTCTACATTTCTGGGACAGTATTTCAAGAAAATCACAAACATCACCGAACTTTCATCACTTCCGATTTACCGAAGACAAGCCAGGAGTCGTCTACTGCAAAGAATCTGTGTCATCTCCTGAACAACGGTTTGTGTTACTTAAAAACCGTGCTGTTGTCCCACCAGTTGCAGTATTACCACAAGAGATCAAGCCAGAGGGCCTCAGCCAAGAGCGTAAAAACTACTTATATCGAGAGATTCGGCAATCTGCGATTTTCCTCACCCTATTTAGGACCTGACGAAAAATTTGATACCCTATTTATGACCTGACCCTTAAATCATAATGTTTCAGACATTATTTCGAGTTAACGACAAAATTATTTCTCCATGTTTTTTTTTCCATTTATTTATTCATAGCAAATATTACACTCCTTACCTACAATTTTCTTGACAATAGCCCTTTTCACGGTTAATTTTTTCCATTTGCATTACAATGTAATCCAACGTGGATGCGAGGCAATTTCGGGCTAAAACTGCAGAATAGCCCGAAATTGCCTCGCATACATGCTAGATTTTATTGTAATGCAAATGAGCAAAGCTAACCGTGAAAAGGGCTATTGAAAAGACAGATGAAAAGAAAACAACAGTTTTTTTCCCATGATATTCAAAATTTTTTGCAGTATTTATCTGTTTATGTACTTGAAATACCTTTCTGATTGTAGTCAGCCTCAAAAAACATATTCAGAATCTTTACAAACCTTCCAAATTGGGCAAATCGTTCATTCATGTCAGCCATTTTGAAATCTTGGTATAATGGTTGTGTAGGCCACAATGAACTATCTGAGCTCAAATTTGCAGGGAGACTGGATAACTGTTGTCACGCATTCCACGTGAATGAGTACAAACACAGGCAAGGAGGATTTTTTTTGCAACGAGTTATTTTGTGAGCGCGCAAGCAGCCGGTAAGCGTACGCATATTAAGCAAAAAAACTATAAGCTATTCAATTTTTGTCTTTCCACAGGGCCACCCTCTTGTGTTCGGGCTTTTTTCAAATCCCGTGCGGCTTACACTTCTGGTAATTGCGATCTGATCTCGACGAACTCGAGACAAAAAAGAGAGTCTCAATATTGACTTAGCAGAATTAAGAAATCAAACTACGGTAACTCATTACAGAGAATATTTGTTTAATCCCTAAATAACATATAGCTGTATAATTTACAAATCAAAGCACGAAGAACTTTGGATAAAATACGCATTAACGCAATTTAATAATAAGAGTACTAGTTTGTTTTTCGTCGTCCTTGTGTCACAGAGCTGGCGCAACTAAGTTCTCAGTTCCTTGTCTGCAGAATTGCCGAATCTCTCGATATAAGTAGTTTTTACGCTCTTGGCTGAGGCCCTCTGGCTTGATCTCTTGTGGTAATACTGCAACTGGTGGGACAACAGCACGGTTTTTAAGTAACACAAACCG
Organism: Platygyra sinensis; assembly: GCA_019787425.1. Lineage (NCBI taxonomy): Eukaryota > Metazoa > Cnidaria > Anthozoa > Scleractinia > Merulinidae > Platygyra > Platygyra sinensis. The sequence continues at coordinate 25,344 of JAHPZR010056233.1, read as the reverse complement.
TTGTTCAGGAGATGACACAGATTCTTTGCAGTAGACGACTCCTGGCTTGTCTTCGGTAAATCGGAAGTGATGAAAGTTCGTGATGTTTGTGATTTTCTTGAAATACTGTCCCAGAAATGTAGACCAGTCGTAAGCAGGTACAATAATTCGGCCGTCATGTGTTGCTACTAGTTGCGCCTTATTGACTCCTGTGGTGCTGGACGCATCCACCATGCCAGCAAGTTCGTAGAGTGAAGAAATGAAATTGACTTTGTATGATTTTTTCAACATTCCAAAACAACGATCAGGGCCAAATTTTGTGTGACCTGCTATAAGGAATGAGTACTTGATAGATCGGTGAAGTC
>JAHPZR010056233.1:12500-20000 GCA_019787425.1 Platygyra sinensis | reverse complement strand
ATCCTCTTGATGGCCTGTTATTGCCATTTCTGTCTAAGAGAAATAGAAACGTGATAAGTATATTATAATTGTAACTTAATTGTTGTTATTAAAAGCACAGGCTTATTGTGAATATACATTGTACAAGACAGTAAGGTAAAGTCTGCATATGAGCCAATGGTGGCCCATCAGGCCAGAGCTTATTCTGGTTTCTTTAGCATGAAGCGACTAGAAGTATTTCTACTCCCCCCTGGATGCGATGCTAGTCCATTGCAGGGTTACCCTCCATCATTCGATGGTGCCCATTTATACACTTGGGTGGAGATAGGCAATGTGAGAGTAAAGTGTCTTGCCCAAGAACAACAGTGCTTGAACCTGGACCCCTTGCTCTGGAGTCAAGCACACTAACCATGAGGCCACTGTGCCTCCCACTGTACAAGACAGTGTTACATGTATTATTTAATAACAAGTGACAACAGGCTGTTGGCCCAGAATAAGGTAAGGTTGTACAATGTATGTATTTCAAAAAAAAACATACATAACATGCACATGTTGTAGTTTAAATTTGCTTCATGTTTAAATTTAGGAATTTCATTTAGATATTGGTGGTTGCTTCTCAGCAAAAGTTTGGAAGTTTGGCAGACACCAACAAGAACTTTCGTCCCCTACTAGCACATATTTTATTGTTTATTAAGTAACTTGTCAAATCCAAACCAGGAGCTCTAAGACAAGGAAACTCTTAACTGTACTTTGAAGTTTTTACCATACAACCCTATGTATTTTTTGACAACAAATTATCAGCTCAATAAAATGGTACCACTGTTGTATTTCTGGAGGACTTGTGGAGAAATTTTGCAACGTTTGATACCCAGGTTTTGACATGTTCATGCTTACATCGGTACATGTAGATGCAACTGGAGTCATGAGTCAAATAACAAATACATGGGACAGTGTTCCAGTTAATGTTATTTTGGCAAGGGGTCATGTAATTTCCAGGGGGGGTTGCACAAAGTAGGTCTACCTAGCTACACTTAACCGCAGCTGCAGCACTACATAAAGCTAAGGGGATGAGTTGGGGGTAGGGGGTTGTTGGGCAAACAGATAAAGGATTGACTTTCGGGAGTCTAAAAATGTTTGACATTTGACACCTCAGAATGCTTTCTGGTACAGAAAATTCATAGCAAAAGTAAACAAAATGATTTTTCCTCTTGTCAGTGTTGGTTAAGGTAGCGGTTGCTGTCGGGTTTTTGACCTGAGACTCATCTCTTATCTGGAACACTGATGGGAAGATACAAGGTAGGTGCACTAAAGGAGCATTTTCATTGCTTAAACAGCAAGCATTTCACTAACCTCAAGGCCATAACTGTACTGCAGTGCAAAGAACTCTACCTACAGTATGTAGTTTCACCCATTAAGAATGTCAGCTACATGTATGTCAGTACAAGTGCCTGAAACCTGAAGATTTAATTAGGGCAAATAGTATTAAAGCTACATGTACATGTACAAATGACACAACAACATACACATTCATTGTACAGTGTGCAAAGAAAGGGCTCTGCTGCTCAGGGCTGATGGAGTTTCTAATCACGCTCATGGATTTGGTCTGTAACTTGCCCAATAGGCAAGTGAAGTTTCTTACAAATATTAGGGGAAATTCAAATTGCATAATTACTGCATGAGATGAACTTTTGGGGGCCTAGTCTGTAAATTTGTTTTCTTTGCACCCTGACTATTTAATGTGTTTTTAACATAAAAAGACACAGGCACAGAATAAACATATTGCCAGTCCTTCAGTTTTATGTATGTTTGCATAATCTGAAACTACATGTACCCAAAACATAAACAGTGAAAAACATTTGCACATAAGAAAAATTTATTTAACACTTCAGTTAACTTTTACAGTCAAACTAAGTGAAGCGTACCCCTCAAGATTGCATTAATGAACTGATTATTTGAAACTTGAACCCGCTAGTCGTTTCAAGAATGCAATAATGAAATGATTATCCGAATATTGAACTCGCTCGCTCGATCCAAGAATACGGCTAACGGGTTCCGTTTTCGAAAAATCAATTCACTGTTGCGACTTGCAGGTTTCAAACCTACTAGTCTATTCTAGAATGCAATAGTGAAATGATTTTCGAAAATGGAACCCGTTAGCCGTATTCTTGGATCGAACGAGCGAGTTCAATATTCGAATAATCAATTCATTATTGCATTATTGAAACGACTAGCGGGTTCAAGTTTCAAATAATCAGTTCATTAATGCAACATTGAGGGGTATGCTTCACTTAGTTTGACTGTAATCTTTGTTTAGCATTAACTGGCTTTTATACAAACCTGAGCCCAGATTGAGTGGACCAAGACCTGGCCAGCTTTTTTTGAAAATTCTTACATTCAGAAAACTAAGCCATGAAACTATCAGACAATCTTTGTGCATTATCGTTCATGGAGAATATTGGAATGGAGAATATTGGAATGGCAATGGAATAATCTGATTGGATGATATTTGTTATTGGCCCTCTGAACTTAGTCATGTACTGTAATATACATGGGTACTGGCAGATTTAATGATGGGAGGTAATCTGTGGCTGGATTGCTATTACTCCCTGGAGGGATACACAGTTGCAGACACTTACAATACAATAAACAATTATTGGATGAGGTTTTCATTTATAATATCCAGAATAATCTAGATTGGGGTAAGGGTTAACAGCCGAAGCCTGACACTGAGAACCCTTACCAAGACCTTGATTATTTTGGATATCACAAAGACCAATTCTACTAATTGCTTTATTATACAATGAACGAAAAAAATGGAAGTCATGTTTTTGCTTCTTCACTGATGGGAAGCAACACAAAGCGTGTGAACTTCAAAAATTCACTGTATACTTTTGGCCAATCAGAAAAGAGTTAGAGGGTTCAATGTATAGTAACATGGATTACATGTATTTGGCAAAGCAGGTCAGATAAGCTCTGGTGGTGTGGGTGGCTTGGACCAAAGCAGATTTCACTTTTTTAACCATGAATTTACCCTGTATGTATAGTTCCTTGCAGGATCATGTATACTAAACACATTTGCAGTCAGGAGTCCATTGGTACCCTTGACTGATACCCTCAAACGACTCTCCATTGGCATTTTGGTTGACACTTAACACTCAATTGACATCTCGGTCAAGAGTCAAGTAATTTTCCATCAATGCATATGAGTCAGTCGACACTTGGCTGACTATCAACCAAACATTTATCAAGTGTCAATCAATATGTCAATGAAGTGTCGATTGAGCATTGACCAATTGATTGATTGTTTATTGTTTGTTGTTCAAGATGTCAATTGACAATTGCCCACAATGCCTTTAGTACACATGATTTTCCATGCATAGAGTTGTGTAAAATACATGTATCTTGTGTTATTCATGACTGCCAATCATGTGTGAGAGAGCACGGGTGAAATTGTGTTATTATTACTGTACTATTATTATTATGCATGGCTGCATTGTAAGTATTTTTCCCGCCCCACTAACTGCCCCTGGGTGTCCGAGGATGTATTTGTGTATGTTGCTACATTGTATATGATATCTCTCTTCACGGGTTGTCCTGACAAGACAACATCCTTTGGCAGTTTGGGATAAAATGAACTACAAAATTAATGTATTTTTAGCATGTTAAGAGCACATCTCTATGTAGTCTCCTTTGCTAAAAATGATTTGAACATGTCTATAATTTCAACAATGTTTAATGATTTTGAGTGTATGCTGTAGAAAGCAGATCGATCAAGACATCAAGAACATCAAGCTTATTTCGCTTTCATTACTGACTTTGGGCTACAGCTTACCTGGACATGGCTAACGTTTTCAGCAGTCATGATTTCTGCTCCCATAGGTTGTTCAAAGTCATAAGAGCGTGTTGCGTAGACCAAAGAACAAGACTATCCATCTCCTCGTGTCTGAAATCGTTCTTTGCATGCTGCCGTATGCAGTTCGACGCTGAAAGACAAGGCGACTCGCGCGATCGATTTTCACAAGCAGTCTTCGTTTAATGGAGTTTCCATCGTCTTCAGTTTCTTCAAATTCCACTTCTTACCGTTTGTTGAATTACTGAATTAAGGTCCCTTGCCTCAAAAACTATGGTAAGTTCTAACAGATCGCAACAACGAATAGGTAAACCGTCTTCAACGAATCTTCACACCTTTCAAATATGGCGGGAAATCAGCAAAGCAAAGATGTTTGGAAAGGTACGTCATGTACGGGTCCAGGTTTGGTCTTCCCGCAGCAAAGCCGCTGACAGTCAGTCTGTGCTGTGAGCCCAAAGCGAATTAAAACGAAATCACTGTCATGACAGGGCCATTTTGGTCTCATTAGTATTGGTAATCATGGCTGCATAAAATTGCTCGAAAACATCATCCTGCCGATTCCTGGGTCTGCTTTTTTTTACGAACGCGTTTCACCTCGATACATAGAGATGAAACAGTCTAAAGTGCGTTGCGTAAAACACCATTACTACTGAGCCAAGCCCGTGAGCCAAGCCGAAATTTTCCATAAAACGAATTTATATGATTCGTGCTTCGAAATTTTACTGACAACCAAACTGGAAAAAATATTGGTTGGTAAATTTTGTTGAAGGCACTCTTTATAATCACGCATGCGCTGACGCGTTCGGATTAATAGCGGTAACCACAATAATAGGAATCCACTGGTCGGTCTAAATAAATAGATTTTGCATCATTGAAGTTTTAACAGCTTAAAGATCGGCCAGAGGCCTCCTAGAGGGTTCCAAGGTTTGCATCAAATACGCGGCAGCGTTAAATGGGTTTGGGCCCGGTGCGAGTCCTCCCATGCAACCGGTCCTAGGGCATTCCGCTCTCAAGCTTTGCGAAATTGGTGAGTTGCGCCTCCACGTAGGTCGGTGAGATGTAAAGAATGTTCCGCTGTGGATGTTTTTAGCACTCTATGTAAATATAAAATATAGTATTTGGGAGTGATCAAAAATGTTATTTAGTTTTCTGTTATCTATGCCTTTACTCGATCCGTTAAGAATCGTAAATATGCATTATGACGAAATTACGCGATTCGTAACGCATCGACAAGATGTGTTATTGATGCCTTTACGCGATCCGTTAAGCATCGTAAAGATGCGTTATTGATGCCTTTACGCGATCCGTTAAGCATCGTAAAGATGAATTATAGATACCTTTACGCGAAAATGCGTTTAAATGTAGACACCTTTAGGAATTAGAACTATGCATAACGAGAGTCAAAAGAGCTGTAGTGAAGACTGATATGAATTTTAAGACTTACGTGCCTCAATGTCGGCCCTTTTATAAACAGTCCGGGATCCGTTATCATTTTTGATACACCTCGACCAAAATAAACCATAAACCAATCGTTGCGCAAGTTTTCGTTCACGTGACGTTATTGGTAGCAACAGTGAATAATTCGATATGCCGGTCGACGGGGCGCTGCGATGAAAGGAGCTACTCACAAGATCACAATGCAGCTTCATTGAATTAAATTTATGTTTGCTTCATAATAGGTTAATGGATTATGGAATAAAACAGAAATGTATGGAAGAAAACTGTCTTCGTCCAAAGTTACTGCGAATTTAATTTCCAGAGAGACACCGTGTGATATTTGTTCCGCGAGTAAAATTGCACAGCGAAGGTAGACAACAAATATTCTGTTCAAAAAAGCGTTGTTTATTGACACTAATATGATAATAGCTTCTATTTTCACACAGGCTTGATTTTCTTGGTAGCTGGCGAAGCTGCTTGTTCAACAGTCTGTAGTAAATATAAACGAAAAAGTGACAGTAAATACAAGCGGAGAGCTGTAACTTAATTTCGTTTAGTTTGCGTGATGACAAACAGTATAACTTGTAAAAGTTGATTCAACAGCCGGGCTCGGCGTAGTAACACGTAAAATGGAAGTAGCTAACATGTTCAGGGAATATTTGCTCCTCCAGAGCTAACATTTAGAGAGCTTAAAACATATCTGGCAATACAAACGAGCCGAGAGAGAAAAAACCTGGCAAAGACAGAGGTGTCAAACTCTACAAATTTCACGCGGATCGCAGCGGAAGCCAACCTGACATATGACCTATGTCCTTCCAAAACCACAGGTTTTTGCTTAGCGAAATATTCAAAGATCCCCAGATCGTACCATACAAAAGGGCAGATCCTTAGAGATAAACTAGTTCGAGCAAAACTTCCTAAAGCGGCTATTTCGCGCGGATAGGAGTTGCGTAGGCATGTTACCCTATTGTTGTCACTCGCTGAATCCAACAATACAATAAGCTTAAATAATGACTGGTGTGCCAGAAAATTGACTTAGTTTGGCCGACATTTCTTGAAATATTTCAGGACCACGAATGTGTGGACATTGAATCTTGGACTCAAAAATATAGGCAACTTACCTTTCAATGCATTTGCCGATTGACCGTCTCAGGCGATAAAAATACCCCACGTAAGTCAGGCAAACATTAGGCGGGGATGAATAAAATCGTTGTCCTCTTCAATGTCGATATCATATCGTTCGAATTCAAGCTTGAATTTTTCTCTAGGTCTTGCAGAAGTCTTTTTTGAAGACTCATTCTTGCCACAAAATCGACATAAATTTGCTGTTTTGATTCTATGGGTACCAGCATCCGCCATCTCAATACCTAGGAACACATCAATTACAGATGTAGATATGGCCGCCGTTACGAACAGCACATCGCAAATCAAAATACCCCGTGCACTTTTTTCACAGATGGTGCACAACACTAAAAACAGATTAAATCCCAAGTATATAGCGTGAAGATTAACGACATATTTTTTGTGATTGTCGCCAAAATCTGCAAGCAACTTAAATCTAATGACAAAATGAAAAACATACCTGATCTGTATGCAAAATTGCAAGCGCTGTTTTACTTTACGAGGAGCATTTTACATCGTTTACACTCGTCTTCAGGCGCCATCTTCAAAACACGCGAGGCTCTTCCTTTCTTGGTACTTATCGAATAGAATTATGAGTAAATTACCCGAGCATAATCGAACAAATAACGAGCAAAGCGAAGTGAAAACGAAATATCCCGATCGTTGAAATGGCCGCCATTATATGACGTCACAAGGTAATCGAAAATGATAACGATCCCGGGACGGTTAAATCGCTAATCGATGGTAAACCTGCAAATCTCGGTAAATCCGACGATTCGCCACACTCCAGTTGGAAGTGCTACTTGAGTATATTCTCCAAGCGGCAAGAACATTTAGTAGAGGGGGAAATGTAGCTAAAGACTACGATGTAAGTCCCCTTCTTGTGCCGCTTTTGTCCGTCGAGGGAGAGGCCGAAAAAAACCACGCGAGAAAAATTGAATGGCCGCGCGAGATCCTGGGGTTGATCTCGCGAGGCATTTTTTTCTCGTGGGTTCCTTTCGCGTCTCGCTCAACGGACTAAGCAAAAGAGGGACTACTCGTAGTCTAAACTGTAGCCTGCGCTACAGACGAACTAAATCCCGGTAGAGATTATACCGGGGTTTAGTTCGTCT
>JAHPZR010056233.1:0-7500 GCA_019787425.1 Platygyra sinensis | reverse complement strand
GGAACTTTCCTCCTCTTTGCGTCAGGTTAGTGGCATTCAACAGACTTGGAATACTACAACTTTAACGACTTAACAAATTGACGTCAGTTTTTCGTGAGTCTGTCCTGAATCATGAAATTCGTCATAACATTGTCAAAGTAGCTGTGGATCCACGAGGCGATAGCCGAGTGGATTCGCAGACTACTTTCACAATGTTATGACGAGATTCATTGTCTATAACAGGACAGACGCATGAAAAACTGACGTCCACTGACTTGTTTTTTGTGATACCAAACTGTCCATCGTCCGCTCTCGCTTGTTGCCGCATCGCTGATAAATTATAAATTCGTGTGTCTGTCCGCTTATTGACGATAAAAAATTAGCCAATGAGCGCGCGAGAATTTGTGCTGTTATCGTAAAAATCTGTTTCGCGATACGATTCAAGACAAGACTGCATGAGATTTACTGAATTTCAGAATAAATAAAAGCCACATGGTAGGACGAATACTGTTATTTATCACCCATTTCTCCTCATAATAACAGTTAAAAATATTGCCTAAGACAGAGCTTAACTGAAGAGCCCATGACAACACTATCGATTTGACCCAAGTAACTGTCCATCATGAAACACAAAATGGTTCTCCGTATTCGAAAAACCAGTAAATGTTCTAAGACAAAGCGAGATAACTTTAGTGGATTAGTTAGGACATATGAGTTGTTGAGAAAAATTTCTATTGTCTCATTAAGTCGAACTTAAATGACGGTTATCGAATATTAAAATTGTAGTGTCATTCCTTTCGAGCTGGAAAAGAATTGATTGAAAAAGAATTTCTAAATTTTTTAAATTTATGTGCTTTTAAACTATGCTAAAGAGCATCTAAAAGGGATTCCATTAAGCTTAAAAAAAAGTCAGCACAAATGAAAAAAGACTTTAAAACTAATTAAGCTTGTTGGAAGGAACTTTTGTTACTTACTTCGGAGTAGTGATCGAAATATACATAAAAAATAATATTTTTCTCGCGACATTTTTTCTTCACAGATGCAAGGAAAACTGCGGCTCTAAGTTAACAGCTTCAAAAGAATTCATTCTTTCTGGCGAAGGTTGCCAAGACAATAAAAACACAGACTGCAAGTGGGAACTGCACGGTCCTCCACTGTTAAATGGACGAATCTCAAAACGTTCTGTACACGTTTCACGGTTGATTAGCGTGTCCTACGCGAAGGAGTTCCATTTGGATCCCAGCAACTTGATTCCCAACAGAACATACACGATTTTCTTCAACAACAACGGCACCGGCTTCTGGGCAGAATATTCGGTCAGAACCGACATGCCTCCGAGAGGTGGATCGTGTGTCGTGTCGCCTTCGGAGGGGGTCGTAATCGAGACACAATTTCAAATCAGCTGCGCCGATTGGACAGACGAAGATAGTCCTCTGTGGTACGAGTTTTTCTTGAGTCATCCCGTGCATGGACCCCTGCTGTTGTTCTATGGGTGGATGCCGGATTCCGTCGGATTGTTCCTTCCCGCTGGATTGAAAGAGAATGACTTCAATGTAAACTTGTTTGTAAAAATCACGGATGTCTTAGGATCTCACAGAACAGTTCCTCTTCAAGCGAAGGTGTGTTTTTGTTTTATGCAGAACAATACTGAGATACACTCAAAGTTACCTCAATAACATGAAAGTAGTTACCATTCATTTTACTCTCGCTTAAAGCCTACCATGCAGTTTGATGTGCATAGTATTGTTTTTATGCTCTAGGTGGTTGCTCTGACTTTTAAATAACAATGAAATTTATTTAAACACTATGAGGATTAAAGCCACTACCAGCTTGTGGGGCCGTGTAGAAAATAAAATTTAAAATGATTGAATCCATAGAATGTGCCAGAATCAAATCAATCGAAATCAAACATGGTTATTTCAAGTGTTACTGTATTTTTTCTGTACAAGGTGGTTCTGCCCTCTAAGTCTAGCATAAGTGAAACTCTAGTGTATGACCATTCAAATGAAAGACTTTTAGGAGGAGTGCTTTCTTGTTTAGTTTAGTTTCTCCACATCAACTCGAACTGTTCTTTCAAGCTACTGATGCTCATCTTGTTGTTTTGTAGGTGAAAAGTTTTAGCCCTGAGGACGGTTCCGTGAGTTCTATTCTCATAGGAATAGTCAGCGGACCCGATTCTATGTTAGAAAAACTTCTCGCGGCCGGAGAATTCCAAAAGGCGAGTCAGCTAATGACGACTGTTATCACAGTGCTGAATGAAGACTCGTCCCAGGTTCGCGATCCTGATTCTCCGGACAACAAAGACCGTATGGAGGTTGGTAAATACATGATACTTTACCAGTCCATCTGTTGAAAATAGAGATTATTCAAGTTTTAGCCAGTTTACAAGTACTATGTTAGCATGACTGCGGGAACGTGAGACCGTCCAATTCTTCTTGTTCCATGCAGTGTGAAGACGACGACAAAAACCGGCACAATGACATTGTCACTATTGCCATACATTGCTGCCCTAGGGTACATAACTTAAGATAATCGAGCTGAGAGATTTTAAAAATATCAAATAGGGCTGATGGGCAAAACTGTATCGCAGAATCGTCGTCGTCGCCGTGCCATCTTTAGAGAGAGGCGTTGACATTGAAATTTCCGCTGCTAAGCTTGTAAGTTACGTCGGGGTTTGTATTGTCTGTACCCAGGTCCGTGGCAGAGTAATTGCGGGACTTTCCCAGCAGTGTTGCAGCAGTCCACAGGGTATCCAACAAGCGCTAGGAGGACTCTTACAGGCTGTCGGAGTAACCGCTGAACTCTCACCTGATGCGAATGTAAGTTATTTTGCCAGTGTGAGCCCGCATTCCTATCATCATTTGGGCAGTCCCATGCCCTCAGCTTTCGTCATAAGAATGGGAAAGAAACCGAAGTCGTTTTCAGATATGATTTTCCCCACTTTTTGACTCACATGATACAAAGTGACTAGCTATGTACATTTTTGCTTCCCATGACCTGAACAGGATAATAGACTACTGCAGGCTGTTGAAAAGGCAGCGTGGCCGTGTGCCAGTTAGATAGAGTGCCGGACTTCAAATCCGGAGGTCGCGGGCTCAAGTCCCGGTCTGTAGACCCTGCTTCAAGTCTTTCGGTCATGTTTGATAGCCAACTGGTCTGCCTTCCGCCAGTTGGAATTTTTAAGCCTATTCTTTCAGTTTAAGTGGCAAGTATGACAACTAGCTTAGGGCTGGTTAAGTACATTCCCCACTACTGATAAAGAACAACATTTGAACATTTTGAACGTTTTCTTTCCAAGGTTGAAGCCCAAAATATTCACCAGTACCATCTTCCGTCGATATCCTACCCTTTAAAAGCTGTACTCCAATCCTCCTTTTGTAATATCATTTGTTATTGTAGGTGAAGGGTGCTAATGCGTTCTCGAACATGGCACAAGCTTTGGTTACCAAGTTCAAGAGCGTGCGAGCGGCCAATGAGACCAGAGGCATTATTGACGGCCTGAACATGATAATGAAAGCTTCGGTGGACACAAGCAATGAAGTGAAATTTGAACAGAGCTCCGATGAAATTAAAGACTGGATCGATGACAGCAACGAGGCAAGAAATAAACGATATCAAGAAAAGGTGAGAACAGTTGACAGCAACATTCAACTGCGCATTCTCAGTAAGCCTTTCCTAACTGTCGACTACCCTGTCTAGAAAATTCTTGGTACCAGTCCCCGCATCTTTAAACGGAAAGCCTTGGCATTTGACATCTTGAAAAAAACCCAGGCCCCAGTTGTTCGAATGCCGGATAACTCGCTATCCAGTGGATAAGTGTAAACAAAAGAAAAACACGCTATGCTTTAATGAGGTGGATAGTGATTTATCCGGTGGATATTTACAGGTTAACGCACTCAGCGAGTGAATTATCGGGATTTACCTGCACGAGTTCGCTAACAATGAACGAGAAATTTCAATACCGCACGAGACCGCCGAGTGCGGTATTGCAAATTTGGAGTTCATTGCTACTGAACGAGTGCAGGTAAATCCCGATAATTCACAAGCAATGAGTGCGTTAACATTTTTATTATTCAAATTGAATACACTGCAAACAAAAATCGTCAAACTTTGAGTCAGCCGAAGCCATGGTGTAATGACCGTAGTGTGTTGAATTTACACCACGGCTATTACACCACGATAATGACGTCAAGGTGGTTGTTTCGTCACAAACCAGTATCACGTGGTACAAATCAACCAATCATAAAATCGGAATTCGTAAAGTGTATGAAAGTTGAGTGTTATTCATCCTTTGAACAACCCAGGCCATGTCTTAACCGTTTTTTCTCTTTACTGGCTCTATCTCTAAGGGTCGCTATTCCCAGCCCAAGCTTACGTTGGGTTTAACTGAGAAAGAGAAATTCAACACTGACAACTCTTGTTTCGTTAGAGTGAAAAGGCAGCCAACAAATCTCTGGAAGGTGTCAATTATGCTGCACAAAAAATCCTGGACTATCAACGGAAGGGTGATCCACCTAGTCACGTGGCCTCAAGTTTCATGAGATTAACGCTCGCTCGCCAGTCTCCCAGCGACATAGATAACGCGACTTTGGACGGAGGAGAGGTTACTTTTCAGTTTCCGAGGAATGTGACGATAGATAAGCTGAAACATTTTGATACAGTTAACACTAAGGTACGTTTGAATATAAGTATGATATTGTTTTCCCACGAAGGAAAATAACAATTCTGACGAAACTTGACACAATAGATCATTAACATTTTTGCACTGAATTTGGGCTCAAACTGACTCACAATTCCTTAAGGGGGGGAGGAAACTAACTACAAGTCTGTTGCTAAAGAAATCTCAAAACCTCCTTTTTTTGGCTCCTGAAGTCGCAGTGGGCATCAAAGTTTACCGTGCTTGTTCGATTCACGTTTCCTTTAAATGTTTCGAACCACGCCCATATTTGGTATGTCACGTGACCACGATAGAAAACTTCTAAAACCTCGGACTGAGTGGATCGTTTTCGAAATATAACAATACGTTTTGCCAAAACATGGCATTTTTAAAAGCACTTAAAGATCTATAATTTTCGAAATATTGTACATTTCCTCAAACGCATGCTACAAGTTGTAGATAATGCCGTGTTTTGGCAAAACGCACTGTATCTCTAGAGAGTGAGTCGGGACCCTCTTGACAACATTTTAAAACATTGGTCTGAATTAAAGTAGTAAAATTAATCTTGTTAACCATCGGGCCAAAAATTAACTCGTTTTATATCGAGTACCAAGGAGGTTTTCTCACATACAATTTATTTTACACACTCTATTTCAGTTGAAGTTTGAGAAGTGAAGTCTATTGGATGTTATATATATTCTTTTTTTAAGCTGTTTGTCATGAAAAAAGCCCTACCTCTGTTAGTGAATGAGATTGAACTCATTAGTCTTCATTTATTTTTTTGAAGAAAAAAATGAAATAGAAATTATAGGTACAATTTAATATTTCTTCTCTGTCGCTGCAGGTGATAACTATGTCCCAGACCCCATTCATTTCAAACGGTGCGATTCCCATTGACACTCCAGTCTCGACCTTAGAGCTTTTGGAGACTTCTGGGAAGGAAATCGAAATCCGGGACCTTCCAGAGCCTGTGTCCATATTCCTGTCGCTCAAGCAATCAGAGAACGACGATCTCACAACATGACAGGTGTCATCGATTCAGGAATGAGTATCACAGTTTTCAAGATTGAATCCGGGGGAGACAACTCATTCTATTTCAAAATTAAGTGCTCTGGGGCAATAAATGCCGAACAAGAGCTAATTGTACCTCTTGCGGAGAAACTTAAATTAAAAAGCCGACCACACTTCAACAACTTTGAGTCTCCGATGGAACTCTTACTTCATGTAACAACACTTTAAAAGAAGCTGATGAGTCAGAGGGACAGAGTATCCTGGGAAAATAATCTCGGAAGACGGTTGTACCTCGGTGTAAATATTAGCAGAAGCAAGTAATCTAAACCAATGGTGGCAAATCATTGCGCCAATGACAATCAAATTATGCGAGTGTCAGTGAAGGCATATTGGATCGTTACTATTGGAACGGGACGATGCAAGCCTGGAGGACAGTTATGGTTGTAAGGTAATTTCGCTCGTTTAAACGGAGAAACCTATCCACCACACAGTTATATCGATTTTTTTTTCTCTACAGTGGTTAGTGGGACCACCTAATCAACACACAATACGTGGCAAAACTGAACTGTTAGCAGTAGAACAGTTTTAATACTGTGGTTTTTTGTTTCGCAGTTGTTTTCGCGTTTGGCTAACTGCAGTGAGTGTGTGTTAAGAAAGTTGATCCTAGGGTTATCCCGGATCAAACATTTTGGGTATTTGCCATTTGGATATTGTCCTGTGTAATAACCGATTGCAATCAGGCATCAGAGTTGCAAAGCAACACTTTGTGTTGCCATGACCGAACGGCATACACTGTGTAGTCACTGATTAGAGAAAACAGATCGATAACTGGGTGGAAGGTTACTTAACCGAGCGAAATTACCTTACAACCATTCTGTGCCATCCAGAAAGCTTGCATCGTCACCGTTTCACAATAGTAACCTCCCATAGCCTTCACTGACACTGCATAATTGATTTACAGATTGCGAACTTGATGCAGCCAATTGGTTAGATTAACTTGCTTCTGCTAATTTTACACCCGAGGTACACACTCTTCTCCGAATTATACACAAGATACTGTCTCGCGTAGATCAGCCTTCCTTTAAAGTGTGTGTGTTACATTAAGTAAGGTTTCCATCCGGCGATCAAGTTGTTGGTGTGTCTTGGGCTTTAAGTTTCTCCGCAAGAGTAAAAATTTACTCTTGGTTCGTGACATTTTAGTTTGCCCCAGAAGCACTTAATTTTGAAATAGAAGTGTGATTTGGTGCTGCCCCACGTGATAGCATCGTTAGAAAACTGTGATATTCATTCCTGAATCGATGACACCTGTCCATGGTGAAGTTGAGATCTCGTTCTCTGATTGCTTTGAGCGACAGGAAGATGGGGGCCACTGGCTTCTGGGAAGGTCCCGGATTTGCGGGATTGCCTAAGCCCATAACGTCTCCGACAAGCTCTAAGGTGCGAGACTAGGCAGGTGTCGATGGGAATCGCACCGTGTTGTGTGAACATGTGATGGGGGTCACATGGGACATAGTGATCCACCTCAGCGACACGACAAGAAAGATTAAATTGTACCCTATAATTTCGTATTTCATTCTTTTATCTTCAAGAAAATAAATGAAGACTTAATGAGTTCAGATTCTCATTCACTACGCGATGGTGACGGGTTCCTTTTTTCTACGACACAACAGACATTAAAAAAAAGAATATATAATCATCATTCGCAAATAGCACTCTTCACTTGTGCCCTTCAACAACTATCAACTGAATAGAGTGGTAAAATAAATTGGTGTGAGAAAACCTCCTTGGTCGCTCGATATAAACGAGTTAATTTTTGGCCTCGATCGGTTACACAGATTTAATTTTACTACTTT
>JAHPZR010056232.1:0-28303 GCA_019787425.1 Platygyra sinensis | reverse complement strand
TTTTCTTATGTTTTTTTGGAAACACGCGGCTTGTTTAACAAACCCAGCTGTCAGCCGGGCAGTGAAGTTTTATGTCTTGGTTTCATTCTAATAAGTTATTAAAAAGTTCAGGACTGACTTATTAATTCTTCATCATGCGTAACTTGCTGTCAGTTTTAACTGTTTTTATGACAACAAACACCTAATTTGACTTGTTCTAGAAATAGTTCGTTTACTTTGTGTTATAACTTAATTAACACGAACTGGTATTTAGTTCAGTTTATGACAAGAAAATGTCTGGAGTGGCATGGTTTAGAATACTTAATTGAATTCGTTTGCTGAGGGGCTTGCCGGGCTTAATTAACAACAGCCAAAATGAACCAATTGCTTTCTGGTGTTAAGGAAGGAGACTCTCTTAGCCTCGCGAAACATCTTTTATGTCAACTCTTCTGTTACCTTGAAGAAAAGTCCGTGGATACGATAAAGAAAGCAACTTGTGAAAAACCCAATATCGTCGAATTTGCAGACCTTCATTCGACTTACATCGCCAATTGTGTCTTCAACAGTTTTCTATCCTATACCACCATCATGTTGAACATTGTAACAATCCACGCGATAAGAAAAACTTCGTCTTTGCCAAAGACTTTAAAAACATTGCTCCTGAGTCTTGCTGTTTCTGATGTTGGTGTTGGTTTGTTGGCTCAACCATTGTACACATCACTTCTAGTACAATTATTACAGAAAAACAACCCCGACTGTAACACCGATATGATTTCTAAGGTCATTGGAATTGTGTTTTTCTTAGCCTCCTTCTTAGGTGTTGTGGCTGTGAGTGTTGACAGATTCTTGGCGATTCATCTTCATCTCAGATATCAGGAACTTGTGACGCACAAGCGTGTTGTTGTTGTGCTGATCTTAATATGGGCGCTAAGTGTTTCTTCCCTTAGCGATGTTCTGGATTTCGCTGAAGATTGTTTTATTTCTAAGAGTTGTTGGTCTTCTCGTTACGACAGTGGTTTACATCAGAATTTATGTAGCAGTGCAACGCCACAAGAATCAGATTCAGACCCAGCAAGTACAAGAAGGAGCAGAGAGTGGCGAGATGGCAAATTTTGCTAGCCTTATTAAGTCTGCAGTTGGTGTTTTCTACGTATATATCGTGTTTTTGATTTGTTATTTGCCTTTCTTTATTGGTTTGGTCGCCTTTAAAGTCAAGGGCCCTAGTCTCTCTTTAAAGAGATTTGGCTTTTTCTCGTGGACTCTTGTTTATCTTAACTCATCACTGAACCCAGTAATTTACTGCTGGAAGATGAGACACATCCGACACGCTATCTTGGACATACTGCGGAACATGCTACGGTTCAGAAATCGTGGAACACACTAATCACACTTGCAGTGTTGTTATTGTTCATTGCTGTAATTTACTGCTTTTAGATTAGACAGCATTGAGAAGCCTATTATTAACGTTTTACCGGCGAAAGTGTTAAAAAATCGCAAATCACTTGCCATGAACAGTACTTTAAAATTATTCATAGAATTGCTTACCATTTTCTCCTTTTTAAACTGCTAGAACATCGATGTAATTTTTTGTTTTTTATCATTGCTTCTTTTTTCCTCTACAGTATAGTGGCACTCGTCCAATTGTGTAGTAGATAGTAATGTGAATAAACCTGACATCGAAATGTTCTGACTTGGGTTAGATTTGTTTTGGATATTAGTTATATTTTAATCCCTCGAAAAAATGTTTCCCTTTAGCCTAGGCTTTGCTTCATAGTTAACTGTTTATGGTTCATGACTTCATAGTTAAGGAAGTTTCACTTCATGTGGTATTGATTCCCTTGAACAATGTGCTCCTAAAGGAAACGCGTTTGTTGCGCACGCCACATGCGCATTATATAAGTCTTGCCATCGATTAAAATACTAAGCGACTTTATGAAGACACGGTTTTGTTTTTTCCTTGTTTTCAATTGAAAATATAACTGAACAAATTTAGTTATGACATTTCTTGTATGCAGGTACTAACTTGTTCTTGTTCAACGTCCTTAGTATGCAGTTAAGGATATTTTTTTTCGGTTGTATTCTTACTGATATATCATTTACCACGTCCAAAAATCCAAAATGGAAGATAGGTTTTTACGTTTTAGCAAAATATATATTGAACTTGGTAAATAGACAGTATGCACACAGACAGAGACCACTGACATTTTCTTTCTTGTTTTTAATGGATCAGTAACTCAAAACGCGGATATATACAATAGCAGTTTCATCTCAATTTGACAGCTAACATCACTCATCATTCACATTTTTCACAGAAAATTGAAATGTGTTTCATAAAAACAAAATTCGAAAGAGCGAGTTTCGAGAGAAGTTCTATAAAAGAAACTTTGATCGAAGTCATAAGGAAATGATCGTGTGCATTACTGGTACAAATCTACCTCGAGATATCTCAAACCATGTCTTGCGTGATGAACGTGTGCGCATTGACAAAAGTAGCTACCATCCTTAATCGGCTATATGCCTTGCGACTCTTTCTATTCATATAGTACTTATTCACTGCAACAATGCGTTACATCTATTGCTTAAAAATCCCCACTTCGTATGTGAACATCACTTGGACTGCGCCATCTGCGGACGCAACATATGACATAATAACTCGTTTTTCCCACAATTCCATACTTTGCAGATGGAATGATTGAGAATTGCGCCAATTCGATTTGCATTTCACACTAATTTGAGTACGTCGGGGATCCAGCAAACGCAGATGCGCCGGAGACCGACTGGAATAGATCGCCGAACATTGTCAGTTGCAACCGGTGACTACTTCGCAGTTAGTCGACGGCATATCAGAACAAGGCTAAAGACAAATGCTTGGACACTAGGGAGACTTCAGGTGTTTGTGGAGAAAATGTCCTGTTAAATACTGCTACGTGATTACCCCAAAATCTCCGAAGCCGAAGAGCTTCGTTCGACTTACATCGCTAATTGTGTCTTTAACAGTTTTCTGTCCTATACCGCCATCATGTTGAACATGTTAACAATCCACGCCATAAGAAAGACTTTATCGTTGCCAAAGACTTTAAAGACATTGCTCCTGAGTCTTGCTGTTTCTGATGTTGGAGTTGTTTATTGAGTCAACCTTTTTACACCTCACTTCTGGCAAAATGGTTACAATAAAACAATCCCGACTGTATGGCATATATGATATTTACCGTCATTATTAATGTGTTTTCGTCCGCCATGTTATTGGCAGCCTTTTGAGTTTTCACAGACAGAATGCTTGCCTAATTGACCTGACACTCACACCAGTAACGGTTACCTCTGGGTTTTCTAAAAGCAAAACGTGAATTCTGCGTCAGTCCAGTGGGCCATCAGGCAGGAGCTTATCCCAGTTTCTGTAGCTTGAAGCGACTGGGAGTATTTCCACTCCCCCTGGATGGGATGCTAGTCCATCGCTTGTTGGATAGCTATTCTCAAACTCATGAATAATTCATTGCTTTAAACGTGACGCTGTTCGGATGTTTGATCGTAATTGGCCACTTTCGACTTCTGAATATTCTAGCATGCTCCGAGGCTTTCAGGACAAATTTCCATATTTGGTGTTGTTTTCTTTGTATCCAAGTCTCTTTGGGGAATTAAGAGACAAAAGAAAGTTTAAAAAATTACAATTTCGACCCGAAAGCCTCGGAGCCATGTGAGAATATTGAGATATCGAACATGGCCTATTAGCACAACTTTTTGCTATTTTATTTCACCTCAAAGCTCGTCAAAAATACTCCGTTACGCGTCGTGTTTTCAACTCTGTGCTTCTTGTTTGGAAATGTGTTCAAACACGGTCTTTCGTGTTTGATATATAACACTTACAAAATTCAAGAACCACTGGTATAGCCTAGCAACCAGGAGCATATCGTGATATGCTCCTGCTAGCAACTTTGTTTTAATTTGACCGGAAACTTAATGGACCATTCGGTTTAGGTGTATGTTTTTGCCACAAAACATCTGACAGAGTGACTGGGACTCCTGATTTGTTGGTGAATAGCCTTGAGTTGAAAAGGACACTTCGGAAATTGTCCCACGACAGGGAAGGATAATCGGGGTGAAGTGAAGAAATATTCACGAAATTTTCTGAGGTTTTCTAAGGGATTCTCAAAGAGTGTAATTTACGACTACATTCAAACCTCCGGTTGCGACCACCTCACGTCAGCGACCACTTCTCCTCAGTGACCAGTTTTCCAAAATACCAAATGTTCCCAAGTCAAATCAAAATTTTGAAGTTCTCTTTTGTTTTTAACCTCCTGTAGGCAACCACTTGACAGATAATATAGCAAATAATAAATAATGAGATGTTGTAACATTATCGTATTCCCGGATAGAACAAGAGACGTATTGTTTCTCGAAATCAGTTGAGGTCTCGTATGAATAATATTTATAATATGGGATAACTCTCTGACCATATGCTAAAAGGTGAAATTTTGACCCAATATGGTCTAAGCTAAGCGACCACCTAGGTTTGACATTTTGTGTGGTCGCTTACGGAATGTTCGACTGTATTCAGTAACTCAAAACTCACTGTATACGAATATGTAAAAAAAAATTAAAAGAGATGGGATTTTGGGCGCAGAGGTTGTAGGATAGGTTGTTGCTTGGCTGACGTGATAGCTTGTGGTGCTTCTGATTGGGTTGTAAGAGTTGAAAACGTTACGGGTCCTTTACGAGGATTTGCTTAAAACACTCCTTGTTTCCAGGCGGACTAAGCTGAAGCCCTGAAAACTTTGCACTGTGGACCGAACTAACTAGCATTGGAAACGTCTCCAACCTCGGTCCATTGTATAACGTAATAGACCATGTTTGTATTCTCGATTTTGGACTGGAACTAGCTTGCAATGGAGGCTCATGCGGGTGCTTTCAGAAAGACTTCCATATTAGCCTCGGTTGCAAGCTAGTTCCAGTCCAATACCTGGTATACGGAAATGATCCACTCATTATTGTCTTTGTTAGATCGTCATTTAACGACGTGAAGAAAATATTAATTTCAGCGCTTTTCCAGAAGATACCAACGAGTTCAATGTTGCCATTTTTGTCATTTTCTTAGGACGAGGAATTCCTTGAGCAGGAAGCCCACTTCTTTAACAGACTACAGAAGTCACGTGATACCAGCAAACACAAGTTCAATGGTTCTCTTAATTCAACAGTTTACTAAATGTGGTCTCGTGAGTCGTGTATTGTCAGTCTTGTTTAGCAAATGAATAGCTGTCAGTATGCCTCATGTGGCCTACTGAACAAACTGAACCAATTATAAACTAGAATTAAGATATTTTTATCATTATTATTATCATCATCATCATCATCATCATCATCATTATCATTATTATGATGATGATGATGATGATGATGATGATGATGATGATGTTTATTATTATTAGTAGTAGTATTATTATTATTACTTAACTCTTTGATTCCCAGTGTGTTTATAGTGGTTGGGTCAAGCTTTTTTGTCTCCTCGGAAAAATATAATGTATTATCTCAGTTTATTCTTTCTTTGAAAAGATCCAAGTGCTTTTCTCTAACGTAACAATGGACACGGATTATTTCTCAGCCAACACCTCGCCAAAACAGCGACTCCAGAAACATTCCATCTCGCATGCGTACAGTGAGAAACAAAATTAGAAGAATAAGTGATCTTACACTTGCCACTTCCAGTGGCAAGGAAAGTGAAACAAACATTGATGGTTTGCAATTACTGCGCCTTTCAATAACACGCGGACTCTAAAATTTTAAGCTCAACCGACAAATGGGTTTTTTCGCTGCCGTTAATCAAATGTTCGGCGGCTCCTCCTAGCTTCCGACTACTGCCGAGCACTGTTTCGTTATCTGAAGTGTGGTAAACGATTTGATTACGGCACGCTCGACAGTAGCCGGAAGCTGGGAGGAGTCGCCGAACATTTGATTGACGGCAGCGAAAAACGCATTTGTCGGTTAAGCTTTGAATGTTAGAGTCCGCATGTTATTGAAAGGCGCAGTAAAGACTATCGCATAAGCGAATCAGCCCATGAAAAGGAAATCGAAGTTCCCTCAGATTCAGACTTGGAGTGAGAGAACGAATCAGTTACCGGTCGAGTTTCCGTCATCACGTTTCCGTTCAATATTACGTTACTGTTGAAAATGATACGTAGAGTTTCTACTTTGGGGATTTACAAGCCGCGTCAATTTTTTCACGATACGTCAAGAAGGGAAACGTCATACTTTCGAAACTTTACTTGAAAAGGATGACCATAACTTATTTACCATTGTTATTAGTGCGATACCATTATTGTAGCATCAATTGACAAAGAGTGCTTGTATTGATCCATCAAAGAATAAGTTATATGAATAGCTGGAAACTGTTGTGAATCACCTGAAGCACGTAACTTATTAATTAATTTTAATTTGTCAGAAGCAACATGAATCATTCTCTTTAAAATGCGAATTTAAAATTTATTTGAGGAAACCTAAAAAATCAATTTTATGTTTTGATTTCATTTTTTTGGCTTTCAAGAAAACTAAGCGGTTTCATCTCTTGTAAGCTGAAGCGTGAATCTTTGCCTCATCAAAACGATAACAGGAAAAGCGACTGCTGGAATATTTTTCCTTCGTGAGTGAGCACTTTGAGAAGCAAAATTAACTAAATTATAGATTCCGTGCATGACTTATAAAGGTTATTCATCAGTGAATTCAATACGCCATTTCCAAAGTACCTTGTGACTCTTTTTCGAAACACATCTTGGTGCAGAAGCTTTCATATGAAAATGAATCTGATTTGCATGAACATGAACATGTTAGCGGAACACATTTCACGCACACATGTATGGTTTCGCACAAAGACTCGTTTTGACACAGGCAACAGGCAACTTGGAGTTGGCCTATCACTATGTTCCCATTGTTCGTTCCTACTTGTGCAGCCGACAACGAAAAAAATAATTATTTCATTGCATAGTCGGTTTTCCGGAGAGCATGACATAGGAGTATACTTTACTTTAATTTCACCATTACTAAGTTGACTGCATAACTGCGATGATCAATCATGTTTTTATATCTTTCTCCACAGTTCAAATATAATAGATTACTTCACAGAAAGTACGACGTACGGATTTTTATTCACGAGTTGCAGAACTTTGCAAAACGAACGAGTGAGCGCAGCGAACGAGTGAGTTTTCAAAGTTTTGCAACGACTGAATAAAAATCCGTACAAAGCACTTTCTATGCTGTAATCTGTTTATTGTATATATAACAAGAATTAAACGCAACCATTAAATCAGTTTTAGTTTTTTTCCGGCACCATAAGTTTACATGCAGAACGCTGAGAACGTAATGAATGACCGAGCGTAATGAAAAACAAATCCGCTTTCCAGTCCAGATATAGGCGTACAACGAGCCTACACAAGCTTAAATATAATAGGGGAGAATTCGTAAATACATAGTGAGAAATCTTTTCGTTTGTCCATAATTACTGTCAGATTCAATCATGTCATGGCGACATTTCGCGCTGTGCAAAGACAAATTCGGACTCTGTTGACTTACACTGTTTAAATTTGAATGTTCCTCCTTGAATGTTGTTGGCTTTCTGATGTTAAATTTACTTCCTCGGTTTCTTGAATGGCCATTGATTCTCAAACTGAAGTTCTAGCGCTCAAGATATTTGTTAGATATGTTCCATTGCTGTTTTTCCGAAAGTGAAGTAAAACGGGAACCGAAGCCATGTTATCGAGACACAAACTTCAAGCGGACGCTGATTTCAAGCCCGCGCTTCTCGGAAGCCATTAGAGTGCTTAACTCTGATTGGCTTAGTGATTCTGTTATGAACGGTGATTGGTTATATTTTTCACATGTGAAGAACGCTATACGCAAACCTGATTGGACGTATCGCTTTTTTCACCGGTGAAATATAGCACATATAGAATTCTATTTGCAAGGTTTATTGCCTAAAATTCTCGCTATATATACAATAAATGATATTTCATATATTCACGAAAATTCTTCACTATCTTTTTTTTTTTTTCACCATCTGCGGGTATATTACAAGCTTACAAAGTTACCAGCTCCCAGTTGGCTTGATAGTTCAGTTGGTAGAGCACTGCACCGGTATCGCAGAAGTCTTAGTTTCGAATCCCATTCAGGCCGGAATTTTTTTTTGGCTTTAATTTCACAATTTTACTTAAGTTGTGTGTAGAACTGTGATGACCAATCATGTCTTCATATCTTTTTCCGCAGTTCAAATATCTTATCTTTCGTGTATTCACTTGCAGTATGCTTTACGTTGCAAAAACAACGCAACTAATAGTTAAAGTTATATTGCGCAAATCGTTTGGTGTATTCATCGAGGGAATTCAATTGATCTCGTTTCCATCGTTTGCTCTTACTGGTGGAGCCGACATTGGAAAAAAGTACTTACTTCATTGCAATAGTCGGTTTCACGGAGAGCATTAGATAAGAGTATACTTAAAATTGCGAAATAAATGAAAATCATTATTATTAAAGTAATATCGCGCAAATTAACACATGAATACGATCAAATGCACTAGACGGTTTTGTTCGACGCCGGAACTAACAGTACATATTTAGATTCAGAGACAAAGTGTCAAATATGTACGTAATGGAACTACAAGTAACACTCGTGTACTTTTTGATCTTGCCATTGTCATTCTTTTCTGTTCATATAGCTGTTATTTGCTTAAGTAGTAATTTTCCATGTGTGGGTTATAATACCCAAACATAAAGCATTCGATTCGCGCGCCGGACTATGCACCGTATATAAAACTAGAAGCAGTTTCCAGTTAGTTGTACAATCAATTAATTATTTACTTTGTTTCTTTAATATTTAAAAAAAAAATTTAAGCAAATATACACATAAAATCTCTCTTATGCAGATGTTAACTTTGCTGAGTGCATCAATGTCTTAAGCACTTAATCAGGCATCTGAAGATCTTCACTCGGTAGTATTGTTACCGACTTCTCATCTACCACTCTAGTTACATCCAATATTCTTAAGATCCTTTTGGGCTTCCAGAAGAGATAGCACCCCTTAAGTGCCTCAAACTAAGGACAATGATGTGTATATCATGTTTTAATGTACGCAGTAATTACAGACCTGAATGCATACAAAAGGAGTTTTGATTCCACGGTTATCGCGAAAATAGATAAGCTACACTTTCTGAAAATAATACATCTGAAAGAGTGATTTGTGGAGTACTTTACCACCTCCGCCTACCGACTGAGGATAATCGCTTTAGTAAGGAAAGGAATCGAGAAGAAACACTATCTCAGCTTCGAGAAAAATCTTGAATGTCACTGGTCACAAGTGTGAATAAACTGAATTGAATTGAAAAAGATTGGAAATTGGTCAGTGGCGTTAAAAACTGACTGGATGTAATGGAGAAGTCATCTTGTGAGCTGTTGTCAGGCAGTTACCCGAATTATGTCTCCGAACTGGAAAACCTTCGTTGGACTATCCTTGTTAATCTAGTATTTAACAATTTTCTGACCTATACCACCATCATGTTGAATGTTGTAACAATCCACGCTATGAGAAAAACTTCATCGTTGCCAAACACTTGAAGACATTGCTCCTAAATCTCGCTGTTACAGATGTTGGTGTTGGATTAATTGTTCAACCAGTTTACTCCTCGCTCCTGGTCAAGTGGTTGCAAAAAAATATTGAAGACTGCAATTTCAGATATGCATATGTTATGCTTTCGTCGACGTTCTGTCTAGCTTCGTTTTTGGGTGTTGTGGCTGTAAGTGTTGACAGGTTCTTGGCAATTCATCTTCATCTCAGATATCAGGAACTTGTGACTCACAAGCGTGTTGCTGCTGTGGTGATTTTAATATGGTTTGTTAGTGCAATTTTCTCTGGGGTATTGTTGTGGTTGCTGCCGGATAGGTACTCACGTATTTTAACTTTTCCAGGAATAGTTGGTCTCGTCCTTACAACATTGGTTTACATCAGAATTTACTCAACCGCAAGACGCCACAAGAATCAGATTCAAGCCCAGCAAGTACAAGACTTAGGCGAGAATAACGAAATGGCAAGTTTTGCCAGCCTCGTTAAGTTTGCAGTCGGTGCATTCTACGTATATCTCGTGATTTTGATTTGTTATTTACCTATGTTGATCTCTTTGGTAGCCACTGAAATCAACGGGCCTAGTATTTCTTTGAAGGGTTGGTTTATTTTCTCAATTACTCTCTTTCATCTCGGTTCTTCTTTGAACCCAGTAATTTACTGCTGGAAGATGAGACACATTCGACACGCTATCATGGACATACTGCGGAACTTACCTTGGCACAAAAATCGCGCATCACACTAATTTTAGGACCGTTAGTGCTATGCTGTGTGTTCCTCACAGTCTAACTTAGCTTCCTGAAGACAAATGAGATCTTGTTAAACTGACACAGAGTTTTGATAGTTGTTCACCACATATTCCGCTGTGTCTATTTTTCGGTGTTTTAAAAAAGAATTTCATTTATAAATGAATTTATTTGATATCATTACCATCGCTTCCTCCTACCTAAATTCAAGATCCATGGATTTAATTTTTGAATTTTATTTTAATTTGACCGGAAAGTTAATGGACCATTCGGTTTAGGTGCATTTTTTTGAAACAAAACATCTGAGATATCCAAAACACGCGTGGTTTTCATCTAGGTTTTCATTGGGTATCAAAACTCATGCACGTGACGGATTTAGCCATTTTCTATTGGCTATCAAACTTATGAATTATTAATGAGTTTGAGAACACAGTGTAATACACGGCTTAGGCTTCTTCATTTGCTTTAAAATATAGATTTTACGCGTGCAAAAGAATAAAACACGCTTTTTCTATGTTTTATACTCTGATAAAACATAGATTTTTGATCAATCAGAGTGCGCACAGGATCCTATCTATATTTTAATATGGGATAAGTCTCTGAACATATGCTAATAAGGTGAAATTTTGAGCGAATATAGTTTATTTAAATAAGCTCTCGTATGAGGCCGTGCGTATGAGACTTATGAGAGCATGGTCCCGTAAGCGACCACCTTGGCTTGACACTTTGGGTGGTCACTTACGGGAGGTTCCTCTGTATTCATTAACCCAAGACTCGCTGTATATGAAGATGTAAAAAAGAATTGAAAGAGATAGGATTTTGGGCGCAGAGGTTGTCGGATAGGTTGTTGCTTGGCTGACGTGATAGCTTGTGGTGCTTCTGATTGGGTAGTGAGAGTTGGAAATGTTATGGGTCCTTTACGAGGATTTGCTGAAAATTAAATACTCCTTGTTTCCAGTCGGACTAAGCTGAAGCCCTGAAAACTTTGCACTGTGGACCGAACTATCTAGCATTGAAAACGTCCCCATCCTCGGTCCACTGTATAACGTAATAGGCCATGCTTGTATTTCCGGTACTGGACTGGAACTAGCATACAATGGAGGCTCATGCTGGCGAATATCAACAACAACAAGACAACAACAACAACAACAACAACAACAAATTTATTTATACCAAAAAATAGCGATTAAACTGGAAGTTATAACTTGTTTGAAACTCATAAATATGGTATTAGTTGCCTATAATAACCATAACGCTAGTAAGAAAATTAGGCAGCTATCTATGAAATACAATAAAGAAAAAATTACGGTCATGTATATTAGTTATAAATCAAAAGTAGCCTAAGAATAGAGATGCAGATAAACATTTCCAACAAAATTACAAGCTAGCATTACACCAGGGCAAGAGGAAAAAGAAGAGGAAGAAAAATAATAAATCTGATTAATGTCATATTCTTGGTATTGGACTGGAACTAGCATGCAATGGAGGCTCCTGCAGGGGAATATCATTAAAACGAGATAAATGTCATTTGCATTTAACAAGGTATTTTGAAAAGATTCCCACATTAGCCTCGGTTGCAAGCTAGTTCCAGTCCAATACCGGGAATACAGAAATGATCCACTCATTATCACTTCCAAAATTGTTGTCTTCGTTAAATCGTCATTTAACGATTAATATGAAGAAAAGATTAATTACAGCGCTTTTCCAGAAGATAGCAACGAGTTCAATTTTGACAATTTTTTGTCATTTTCTTAGGACGAGGAATTCATTGAGCAGGAAGTCCAGCTCCTCAGCAGACTACCGAAGTCACGTGATACCAGCAAACGGAAGCTCAATGGTTCTCTGAATTCAACAGTTTACTTAAAATGGTCACGTGAGTCTAGTATAGTCAGTCCTGTTTAGCAAATGGACAGCTCTCAGTATGCCTTATACAGCCCATTGAAATAACTGAACGAATTATATAGTAGAATATTAAGATATTTTTCATTATTATATCTTTGATTCCCAGTGTGTTTACAGTGGTCAGGCTTTTTTGTCTCTTTATTTATCAGTTTCAGATGAAAACAAATACTTTCACACATTAAGCTAGCAATGTATGAAAACTGTTGAAACTTGAACAAGTTGTTTCAGTCTTTTTAAGACCTTTATATATGTTGTGTTCAAATATATTTCAAGTCGTTATCTGAAAATTTTATATTCCCTTTTTGAATGCGGTTGGGTCATAACAAAATCGGACTTTGAAACCTAATTTTTCACTGTTATCATGTCAAACAGAAAGAAATCGTCAACATAATTACTTGATAATTTGCCATATTCTCAAAACTAAGCATATGGTGTTCAGTAAGGAGAATTGCTCATTCGAGCTTGCGACTAGAATGGCTAAAGATGTATTAGTTTCTAACATACTACTATCTTTTACTCATCCGTACGTTTATAAAAGAACTTGCAAAATCCGAAAATAAACCATGTATTCTCTGATTATTCTTTCTTTGAGAATATCCAAGTGCTTTTCTCTAACGCAACAATAAACACGGATTATTATTTCCCAGCCAACACCCCTTCAATAGAGCGACTCCAGAAATATTTATTCCTTCTCGCATGAGTACTCTAAAAACAAAATTAGAAGAATACGTGGTATTGCACTTGCCTTTTCCAGTAGCAACGACAGTTAAATAAACATTGATGGTTTGCAAGTAGAGACTATCGCGTAAGCTGATAAAAAGGAAATCGAAGTGTTCTAGAATTCAGACTTGGAGTAAGAAAACGAATCAGTTACCGGTCGAGCTTCCGTTATCACGTTTCCGTTCAATAATACGTTACTGTTGAAAATGATACGTAGAGTTTCTACGTTTGGGATTGACAAGCCGCCTCAATTTTGTGACGATACGTCAAGGGGGAAACGTTATACTTTCGGAACTTTACTTGAAAAGGATGACCATAACTTATTTACCATTGTTGTTAGTGCGATACCATTATTGTAGCATCAATTGACAAAGAGTGCTTGTAGTGATCCATCAAAGAATAAGTGATATGAATAGTTGGAAACTGTTGTCAATCACCTGAAGCACGTAATTTAGAATTTAATTTTAATTTGTCAGCAGCAACATGAATCATTCTCTTTAAAAAACAAAGTTAAAATTTATTTGAAGAGGCCAAAAAAATAAATTTTAAATTTTGCTTCCATTTTCTTTTGGCTTTCAAGAAAACTAAGCGATTTCATCTCTTGAAAACTGGAGTAAATTTTTGTCCCATCAAAACTATGACCGGAAGAGCGACTTCTTGTATATTTTACCTTCGTGAATGAGTACTTTGAGAGACAAATTTTAAAAAATATATAGATTCCGTGCATGGCTAAGGTTTTCGGCGTTTTCAGTTACACTGTGTCTATTTTTCGGTGTTTTTTTCAAAAAAGGTTATTCATCAGTGAATTCAATAGGCAAAGTACCTTGTGACTCGAAACAAGTCTTCCTGCAAATCTTTCTTATGAAAATGAATCTGATTTGCATGAAAATGAACATGTAGGCGGGTCACATTTCACACACATATGTAGGATTTTGCACAAAGACTCGTTTTGACACAGGCATCAGGCAACTTGGAAATGGCCTATCAGTATCTCGTTACCATTGTTCGTTCCTACTTGTGGAGCCGACATTGGAAAAAATAATTATTTCATTGCATAGTTGGTTTTTCGGAGAGCATGACAAAGGAGTATACTTTAATTTAATCTCACCATTACTAAGTTGACTGCATAACTGCGATGATCAGTTATGTCTTCATATCTTTCTCCGCAGTTCAAATATGATATTTCATATATTCACTTGTATTCTTCATTATCTACGGGTATATTACGAACTTATATAATTACAAAGTGACCAGCTCCCAGATGGCTTGATTGTTCAGTAGGGACAGTAGGTAGAGCACTGCACCTGCATCGCAAAGCTCATAGTTTAGAATCGCGTTCAGGCCAAATTTTGTTTGGCTTTATTTTCACAATTTTTCTCAAGTTGTGTGCATAACTGCTATGATCAATCATGTCTAGATATCTTTCTCCGCAGTTCAAATATCTGATCTTTCATATATTCACTTGCAGTATGCCTTACGTTGCAAAATAAAGGAAACTAATAATTAAAGTGATTTTGCACAAATCGTTTGGTGTATTCATCAGGGAATTCAATTGATCTCGTTACCATTGTTTGCTGTTACTGGTGGAACCGACATGGGAAAAAAGTACTTACTTCATTGCAATAGTCGGTTTCACGGAGAGCATTAGATAAGAGTATACTTAAAATTGCGAAATAAATGAAAATCATTATTATTAAAGTAATATTGCGCAAATTAACACATGAATACGATCAAATGTGCCAGACGGTTTCGTTCGACGCCGGAACCAACAGTATATATTTAGATTCAGAGACAAAGTGTCAAATATGTACGTAATGGAACTACATGTAACACTCCTGTACTTTTTGATCTTGCTATTGTCATTCTTTTAAGTTCATATAGCTGTTATTTGCTTAAGTAGTAATTTTCTATGTGTGGGTTATAATACCCAAACATGGAGCATTCGTTTCGCGCGCCGGACTATGCACCGTATATAAAACTAGAAGCAGTTTCCAGTTAGTTGTACAATCAATTAATTGTGTTACTTTGTCTCTTTAATATCAAAAAAAAAATTAAGCAGATATACACATAAAATCTCTCTTATGCAGATGTTAACTTTGCTGAGTGCATCAATGTCTTAAGCACTTAATCAGGCATCTCAAGATCTTCACTCGGTAGTATTGTTACCGACTTCTCATCTACCACTCTAGTTACATCCGATATCTTAAGATCCTTTTGGGCTTCCCGAAGAGATAGCACCCCTTAAGTGCCTAATTCTAAGGACAATGATGTGTATATCATGTTTTTAATGTACGCAGTAATTACAGACCTGAATGCATACAAAAGGAGTTTTGATTCCACGGTTATCGCGAAAATAGATAAGCTACACTTTCTGAAAATAATAGATCTGAAAGAGTGATTTGTGGAGTACTTTACCACCTCCGCTAACAGAAAGAGGATAATCGCTTTAGTAAGGAAAGGAATCGAGAAGAAACACTATCTCAGCTTCGAGAAAAATCTTGAATGTCACTGGTCACAAGTGTGAATAAACTGAATTGAATTGAAAAAGATTGGAAATTGGTCAGTGGCGTTAAAAACTGACTGGATGTAATGGAGAAGTCATCTTGTGAGCTGTTGTCAGGCAGTTACAAGAATTATGTCTCCGAACTGGAAAACCTTCGTTGGACTATCCTTGTTAATCTAGTATTTAACAATTTTCTGACCTATACCACCATCATGTTGAATGTTGTAACAATCTACGCTATGAGAAAAACTTCAGTCATCGTTGCCAAACACTCTGAAGACACTGCTCCTGAATCACGCTGTTACAGATGTTGGTGTTGGAGTAATTGTTCAACCAGTTTACTCCTCGCTCCTGGTCAAATGGTTGCAAAAGAATATTGAAGACTGCAATTTCAGATATGCAAATGTTATGCTTTCGTCGACGTTTTGCCTCGCTTCGTTCTTGGGTGTTGTGATTGTTAGTGTAGACAGGTTCTTGGCACTGATTCATCTTCATCTCAGATATCAGGAACTTGTGACTTACAAGCGTGTTGTTGCTGTGGTGATCTTAATATCGTTTGTTAGTGCAATTTTCTCTGGGGTACTGTTGTGGTTGCTGCCGGATAGGTACTCACGCATTTTAACTTTTCCAGGAATAGTAGGTCTCGTCCTTGTGTACAACATTGGTTTACATCAGAATTTAGTCATACCGCAAGACGCCACAAGAATTAGATTCAAGCCCAGCAAGTACAAGACTTAGGCGAGAATAACGAAATGGCAAGTTTTGCCAGCCACGTTAAGTTTGCAGTCGGTGCATTCTACGTATATCTCGTGATTTTGATTTGTTATTTACCTATGTTGATCTCTTTGGTAGGCACTGAAATCAACGGGCCTAGCATTCGTTTGAAGGGTTGGTTTTTTTTCTCAATTACTCTCTTTCATCTCGGTTCTTCTTTGAACCCAGTAATTTACTGTTGGAAGATGAGACACATTAGACACGCTATCATGGACATACTGCGAAACTTACCTTGGCACAAAAATCGCGTATCACACTAATTTTAGGACCGTTAGTGCCATGCTGAGTGTTCCTCACAGTCTAACTTAGCTTCCTGAAGACAAATGAGATCTTGTTAAACTGACACAGAGTTTTGATAGTTGTTCACCACATATTCCGCTGTGTCTATTTTTCGGTGTTTTAAAAAAGAATTCATTTATAAATGAATTTGTTTGATATCATTACCATCGCTTCCTCCTACCTAAATTCAAGATCCATGGATTTAATTTTTGAATTTTATTTTAATTTGACCGGAAAGTTAATGGACCATTCGGTTTAGGTGCATTTTTTTGAAACAAAACATCTGACGGAGTGACATGTGGAACAATTTTCTCTCATTCACTGAGGATTAGTAGTCCTATCAGCAAAGACAGAAATTATTTGCGCTTGAGTGATCCAGTTGGTCCGTGGCAAGGAAAAAGTAAAACTATCTTAGCTTGGCGTAGAACATCATGAACATGCATGAACCCTCAATTTTTTGAACCTCTCAATATCTTCAACCTTAAGGACCTAAAGTTGTTTCCCTCTTCATAGTTAAGCAATGTAATTTATTATTGTCATTTATTATTATTATTATTATTATTATTATTATTATTATTATTATTATTACTTGTTGAAAATCTGAAAGACGTTCTCTGGTTAAAAATTGATTAAAAATTATAAGCTTTCGGCTATCTATCTATAGCCTTTAACGAATGAAATATAAAAAGCGCGAATTAAAATATATACGAAAAGGGGTGTAAAAAATTCGATGCGGGTGAGAACTAGAATATGAATAAGAATGATCTAGAAAAAATTACAATAAAATAGAGTATTGTCTCGGTAACGGTTTAGAATTATTGTCCGCGTTAACAGTTTTAGCGGTATGCCAGGATTCCAAGGTTTTTCTAACACGGTAGTTGCCTTTGTCAATTACGCATGCATTATTGAAGTCAATAGAGTGGTCATTCTTCCATGCATGGCTGGCAATGTTTGACCCTTTCGCGAAATTTTTTAGGTTTCTTTGATGTTCTTTTTTCCGCGTTGAAAAGCATCTTCCAGTTTCGCCAATGTAACTCCACGGACAGTCCGAGCACGGAATTTTGTAGACAACATTGCATTGTTGGTCCACGGGCTGTCTTGTTTTTGGGGATGGGAATTCTTGCTGAAGGGTTTTAAGAGGTTTGGTGACGACTCGAATTTCTTGTTTGCGTAATAATCTCATGAGGGGCTCTGTCAAGCCGCTAATGTATGGAAGGCACGCAAATCCATGGGGTGTATTCTGTGGGTCAGCCCAACTAAAGAACATTGCTACCAATTCTTCTGGTGATGGTACAGTTGGTGATGGTGGCTTCTTTCTATTTTTGGAAATATGAGAGATGACTGAGGACGGGTAGCCATTGGCTTTTAGTGCATCTGTGACATAGTTGGTCTCGCGTGATTTTCCTTCGTTAGTGCTTGGGAGATTAGACGCACGGAATAACAAGGTAGAGGCCGTGCTGATTTTGTGTTTTCTCTCATGATGTGAGGAGAAGTCTAGATATCTATCAGTGTGGGTTGGTTTTCGATAAACATCGATGACAGCAACACCATTTTTTCTTGACACTAAGGTGTCAAGGAAGGCAATTTGTCCATTGTTCTCTTCTTCAATGGTAAATGTGATCTTAGGGTCGACAGCGTTTAAGGTGTCGTGGAAGGAATGGACAGCAGCTTTCTTGATGACAACAAAGCTGTCGTCAACATATCGTTTCCAAATCCTTGGCGGAACAATGGCGGAGCTGATGGCTGACTCTTCTATCACTTCCATACAGAGGTTAGCGACAATAGGGCTAACAGGGCTGCCCATGGCACAACCGTGAATCTGCTTGTATGTGCGATTATTGTAGACGAAATAGTTGTTTGAAAGAGTGAAGTCAAGGAGAGAGATGATGTCATCGGTAGAGAGGTTTGTTCTGGTCTGTAGTGTGTTATCACAGTTCAGTTTATTGCGGATATAATCACAAGCTTTATTTACTGGGATAGCTGTGAAAAGGGACACCACGTCAAATGACACCATGACTTCGTCATCCAAGATTTCGATGTTAGCTACTTGTTTCGCGAACTGGGAGGAGTTGAGGACAGAAAAACCATTAAGGTTCTGTATCGGAGAAAGGATATCTGATAGAAACTTAGATGTGTTATAAAGAGCGGAGCCGATACATGAAACGATTGGTCGAAGAGGGCAGCCAGGTTTATGGTGTTTAATAGAGCCACGAATGGCAGGTAGAGAACCATCTGTGGAATGAAGTTTGCGATAAGTAGCTTCATCAATCTTATTTTCTCTTTTTAGAGCGAGGAGCTTGCTGTTTAGTTCTCTTTCAATTTTGGTGGATGGCGACTTGTAAACTTGTTGATAAGTGTCGGGGTCACTAAGTAGAGCTTCCATCTTAGTGTCATAGTCGGATCTGTCTAAAACAACGAAGCAGTTCCCTTTGTCAGCTTTTGTTATCACACGTTCAGGGTCATTTTTCAAGTCCTTTAGGGCTTTTTGTTCAGCTTTCGTGATATTATTATGTGGTGGAATTCGAGCTCTATGGAGTAAAGAAGCCGTAGTGGTTCGAATGGCGTCTTTCGAGTCATCGGGGAGGCGGGAAATGGCGGCTTCGACCTCAGAGACAATGTCTTTAACAGGGATGTTTCGTGGTGTTGGAGCGAACTTGGGGCCTTTCTCAAGTAGAGAACGTTCTGCCGTAGAGAGAGGTTTGTGTGATAAATTAATCACCCAGTTCTTTCTGTCGATCGTATTAGAGCTGTCATTTTTTGCTTCCATCCTTAAATTTGTAAACTTGTTCTCGTGTCTCGCTTCAATGTTGTTGCGGACTGATTGCGATCTCTTAATTAAGTATTGTAGAAGCGTGGAAGAGATGTCTTCGGTGACTAAGGTCGATAATTGCTGTTTGGATTCTTCGAGCGTTCTCTTCAGAACTCGGATTCTGTTGTGACAAATAGAGATTCGTGCTCGCATACAATGTTTGCTGGCCCGTTCCATAATGTTTTTGAACATCGGATGGTTGCCAGGTGGTTTAAATCTCAAAGACTTCGGAGTCCAATGGTTTTCCAATGCTTTATGCGTAAATTGAAGATGGCGATGGTGAGCTTCGAGTTTGTAAGTTGTTTTTTTCCATAGTCCGCGCTAATTTTAGGGCTTTTTTACACCCCTTTTCGTATATATTTTAATTCGCGCTTTTTATATTTCATTCGTTAAAGGCTATAGATAGATAGCCGAAAGCTTATAATTTTTAATCAATTTTTAACCAGAGAACGTCTTTCAGATTTACAACATGTCTCATCCTGGTTACGGTGCAATTTTTAAACGTATTCGCCAAGTGGCTGGGTCGGAAGCCCTAAAATTAGCGCGGACTATGGAAAAAACAACTTACAAACTCGAAGCTCACCATCGCCATCTTCAATTTACGCATAAAGCATTGGAAAACCATTGGACTCCGAAGTCTTTGAGATTTAAACCACCTGGCAACCATCCGATGTTCAAAAACATTATGGAACGGGCCAGCAAACATTGTATGCGAGCACGAATCTCTATTTGTCACAACAGAATCCGAGTTCTGAAGAGAACGCTCGAAGAATCCAAACAGCAATTATCGACCTTAGTCACCGAAGACATCTCTTCCACGCTTCTACAATACTTAATTAAGAGATCGCAATCAGTCCGCAACAACATTGAAGCGAGACACGAGAACAAGTTTACAAATTTAAGGATGGAAGCAAAAAATGACAGCTCTAATACGATCGACAGAAAGAACTGGGTGATTAATTTATCACACAAACCTCTCTCTACGGCAGAACGTTCTCTACTTGAGAAAGGCCCCAAGTTCGCTCCAACACCACGAAACATCCCTGTTAAAGACATTGTCTCTGAGGTCGAAGCCGCCATTTCCCGCCTCCCCGATGACTCGAAAGACGCCATTCGAACCACTACGGCTTCTTTACTCCATAGAGCTCGAATTCCACCACATAATAATATCACGAAAGCTGAACAAAAAGCCCTAAAGGACTTGAAAAATGACCCTGAACGTGTGATAACAAAAGCTGACAAAGGGAACTGCTTCGTTGTTTTAGACAGATCCGACTATGACACCAAGATGGAAGCTCTACTTAGTGACCCCGACACTTATCAACAAGTTTACAAGTCGCCATCCACCAAAATTGAAAGAGAACTAAACAGCAAGCTCCTCGCTCTAAAAAGAGAAAATAAGATTGATGAAGCTACTTATCGCAAACTTCATTCCACAGATGGTTCTCTACCTGCCATTCGTGGCTCTATTAAACACCATAAACCTGGCTGCCCTCTTCGACCAATCGTTTCATGTATCGGCTCCGCTCTTTATAACACATCTAAGTTTCTATCAGATATCCTTTCTCCGATACAGAACCTTAATGGTTTTTCTGTCCTCAACTCCTCCCAGTTCGCGAAACAAGTAGCTAACATCGAAATCTTGGATGACGAAGTCATGGTGTCATTTGACGTGGTGTCCCTTTTCACAGCTATCCCAGTAAATAAAGCTTGTGATTATATCCGCAATAAACTGAACTGTGATAACACACTACAGACCAGAACAAACCTCTCTACCGATGACATCATCTCTCTCCTTGACTTCACTCTTTCAAACAACTATTTCGTCTACAATAATCGCACATACAAGCAGATTCACGGTTGTGCCATGGGCAGCCCTGTTAGCCCTATTGTCGCTAACCTCTGTATGGAAGTGATAGAAGAGTCAGCCATCAGCTCCGCCATTGTTCCGCCAAGGATTTGGAAACGATATGTTGACGACAGCTTTGTTGTCATCAAGAAAGCTGCTGTCCATTCCTTCCACGACACCTTAAACGCTGTCGACCCTAAGATCACATTTACCATTGAAGAAGAGAACAATGGACAAATTGCCTTCCTTGACACCTTAGTGTCAAGAAAAAATGGTGTTGCTGTCATCGATGTTTATCGAAAACCAACCCACACTGATAGATATCTAGACTTCTCCTCACATCATGAGAGAAAACACAAAATCAGCACGGCCTCTACCTTGTTATTCCGTGCGTCTAATCTCCCAAGCACTAACGAAGGAAAATCACGCGAGACCAACTATGTCACAGATGCACTAAAAGCCAATGGCTACCCGTCCTCAGTCATCTCTCATATTTCCAAAAATAGAAAGAAGCCACCATCACCAACTGTACCATCACCAGAAGAATTGGTAGCAATGTTCTTTAGTTGGGCTGACCCACAGAATACACCCCATGGATTTGCGTGCCTTCCATACATTAGCGGCTTGACAGAGCCCCTCATGAGATTATTACGCAAACAAGAAATTCGAGTCGTCACCAAACCTCTTAAAACCCTTCAGCAAGAATTCCCATCCCCAAAAACAAGACAGCCCGTGGACCAACAATGCAATGTTGTCTACAAAATTCCGTGCTCGGACTGTCCGTGGAGTTACATTGGCGAAACTGGAAGATGCTTTTCAACGCGGAAAAAAGAACATCAAAGAAACCTAAAAAATTTCGCGAAAGGGTCAAACATTGCCAGCCATGCATGGAAGAATGACCACTCTATTGACTTCAATAATGCATGCGTAATTGACAAAGGCAACTACCGTGTTAGAAAAACCTTGGAATCCTGGCATACCGCTAAAACTGTTAACGCGGACAATAATTCTAAACCGTTACCGAGACAATACTCTATTTTATTGTAATTTTTTCTAGATCATTCTTATTCATATTCTAGTTCTCACCCGCATCGAATTTTTTACACCCCTTTTCGTATATATTTTAATTCGCGCTTTTTATATTTCATTCGTTAAAGGCTATAGATAGATAGCCGAAAGCTTATAATTTTTAATCAATTTTTAACCAGAGAACGTCTTTCAGATTTTCAACAAGTAATAATAATAATAATAATAATAATAATAATAATAATAATAATAATAAATGACAATAATAAATTACATTGCTTAACTATGAAGAGGGAAACAACTTTAGGTCCTTAAGGTTGAAGATATTGAGAGGTTCAAAAAATTGAGGGTTCATGCATGTTCATGATGTTCTACGCCAAGCTAAGATAGTTTTACTTTTTCCTTGCCACGGACCAACTGGATCACTCAAGCGCAAATAATTTCTGTCTTTGCTGATAGGACTACTAATCCTCAGTGAATGAGAGAAAATTGTTCCACATGTCACTCCGTCAGATGTTTTGTTTCAAAAAAATGCACCTAAACCGAATGGTCCATTAACTTTCCGGTCAAATTAAAATAAAATTCAAAAATTAAATCCATGGATCTTGAATTTAGGTAGGAGGAAGCGATGGTAATGATATCAAACAAATTCATTTATAAATGAATTCTTTTTTAAAACACCGAAAAATAGACACAGCGGAATATGTGGTGAACAACTATCAAAACTCTGTGTCAGTTTAACAAGATCTCATTTGTCTTCAGGAAGCTAAGTTAGACTGTGAGGAACACTCAGCATGGCACTAACGGTCCTAAAATTAGTGTGATACGCGATTTTTGTGCCAAGGTAAGTTTCGCAGTATGTCCATGATAGCGTGTCTAATGTGTCTCATCTTCCAACAGTAAATTACTGGGTTCAAAGAAGAACCGAGATGAAAGAGAGTAATTGAGAAAAAAAACCAACCCTTCAAACGAATGCTAGGCCCGTTGATTTCAGTGCCTACCAAAGAGATCAACATAGGTAAATAACAAATCAAAATCACGAGATATACGTAGAATGCACCGACTGCAAACTTAACGTGGCTGGCAAAACTTGCCATTTCGTTATTCTCGCCTAAGTCTTGTACTTGCTGGGCTTGAATCTAATTCTTGTGGCGTCTTGCGGTATGACTAAATTCTGATGTAAACCAATGTTGTACACAAGGACGAGACCTACTATTCCTGGAAAAGTTAAAATGCGTGAGTACCTATCCGGCAGCAACCACAACAGTACCCCAGAGAAAATTGCACTAACAAACGATATTAAGATCACCACAGCAACAACACGCTTGTAAGTCACAAGTTCCTGATATCTGAGATGAAGATGAATCAGTGCCAAGAACCTGTCTACACTAACAATCACAACACCCAAGAACGAAGCGAGGCAAAACGTCGACGAAAGCATAACATTTGCATATCTGAAATTGCAGTCTTCAATATTCTTTTGCAACCATTTGACCAGGAGCGAGGAGTAAACTGGTTGAACAATTACTCCAACACCAACATCTGTAACAGCGTGATTCAGGAGCAGTGTCTTCAGAGTGTTTGGCAACGATGACTGAAGTTTTTCTCATAGCGTAGATTGTTACAACATTCAACATGATGGTGGTATAGGTCAGAAAATTGTTAAATACTAGATTAACAAGGATAGTCCAACGAAGGTTTTCCAGTTCGGAGACATAATTCTTGTAACTGCCTGACAACAGCTCACAAGATGACTTCTCCATTACATCCAGTCAGTTTTTAACGCCACTGACCAATTTCCAATCTTTTTCAATTCAATTCAGTTTATTCACACTTGTGACCAGTGACATTCAAGATTTTTCTCGAAGCTGAGATAGTGTTTCTTCTCGATTCCTTTCCTTACTAAAGCGATTATCCTCTTTCTGTTAGCGGAGGTGGTAAAGTACTCCACAAATCACTCTTTCAGATCTATTATTTTCAGAAAGTGTAGCTTATCTATTTTCGCGATAACCGTGGAATCAAAACTCCTTTTGTATGCATTCAGGTCTGTAATTACTGCGTACATTAAAAACATGATATACACATCATTGTCCTTAGAATTAGGCACTTAAGGGGTGCTATCTCTTCGGGAAGCCCAAAAGGATCTTAAGATATCGGATGTAACTAGAGTGGTAGATGAGAAGTCGGTAACAATACTACCGAGTGAAGATCTTGAGATGCCTGATTAAGTGCTTAAGACATTGATGCACTCAGCAAAGTTAACATCTGCATAAGAGAGATTTTATGTGTATATCTGCTTAATTTTTTTTTTGATATTAAAGAGACAAAGTAACACAATTAATTGATTGTACAACTAACTGGAAACTGCTTCTAGTTTTATATACGGTGCATAGTCCGGCGCGCGAAACGAATGCTCCATGTTTGGGTATTATAACCCACACATAGAAAATTACTACTTAAGCAAATAACAGCTATATGAACTTAAAAGAATGACAATAGCAAGATCAAAAAGTACAGGAGTGTTACATGTAGTTCCATTACGTACATATTTGACACTTTGTCTCTGAATCTAAATATATACTGTTGGTTCCGGCGTCGAACGAAACCGTCTGGCACATTTGATCGTATTCATGTGTTAATTTGCGCAATATTACTTTAATAATAATGATTTTCATTTATTTCGCAATTTTAAGTATACTCTTATCTAATGCTCTCCGTGAAACCGACTATTGCAATGAAGTAAGTACTTTTTTCCCATGTCGGTTCCACCAGTAACAGCAAACAATGGTAACGAGATCAATTGAATTCCCTGATGAATACACCAAACGATTTGTGCAAAATCACTTTAATTATTAGTTTCCTTTATTTTGCAACGTAAGGCATACTGCAAGTGAATATATGAAAGATCAGATATTTGAACTGCGGAGAAAGATATCTAGACATGATTGATCATAGCAGTTATGCACACAACTTGAGAAAAATTGTGAAAATAAAGCCAAACAAAATTTGGCCTGAACGCGATTCTAAACTATGAGCTTTGCGATGCAGGTGCAGTGCTCTACCTACTGTCCCTACTGAACAATCAAGCCATCTGGGAGCTGGTCACTTTGTAATTATATAAGTTCGTAATATACCCGTAGATAATGAAGAATACAAGTGAATATATGAAATATCATATTTGAACTGCGGAGAAAGATATGAAGACATAACTGATCATCGCAGTTATGCAGTCAACTTAGTAATGGTGAGATTAAATTAAAGTATACTCCTTTGTCATGCTCTCCGAAAAACCAACTATGCAATGAAATAATTATTTTTTCCAATGTCGGCTCCACAAGTAGGAACGAACAATGGTAACGAGATACTGATAGGCCATTTCCAAGTTGCCTGATGCCTGTGTCAAAACGAGTCTTTGTGCAAAATCCTACATATGTGTGTGAAATGTGACCCGCCTACATGTTCATTTTCATGCAAATCAGATTCATTTTCATAAGAAAGATTTGCAGGAAGACTTGTTTCGAGTCACAAGGTACTTTGCCTATTGAATTCACTGATGAATAACCTTTTTTGAAAAAAACACCGAAAAATAGACACAGTGTAACTGAAAACGCCGAAAACCTTAGCCATGCACGGAATCTATATATTTTTTAAAATTTGTCTCTCAAAGTACTCATTCACGAAGGTAAAATATACAAGAAGTCGCTCTTCCGGTCATAGTTTTGATGGGACAAAAATTTACTCCAGTTTTCAAGAGATGAAATCGCTTAGTTTTCTTGAAAGCCAAAAGAAAATGGAAGCAAAATTTAAAATTTATTTTTTTGGCCTCTTCAAATAAATTTTAACTTTGTTTTTTAAAGAGAATGATTCATGTTGCTGCTGACAAATTAAAATTAAATTCTAAATTACGTGCTTCAGGTGATTGACAACAGTTTCCAACTATTCATATCACTTATTCTTTGATGGATCACTACAAGCACTCTTTGTCAATTGATGCTACAATAATGGTATCGCACTAACAACAATGGTAAATAAGTTATGGTCATCCTTTTCAAGTAAAGTTCCGAAAGTATAACGTTTCCCCCTTGACGTATCGTCACAAAATTGAGGCGGCTTGTCAATCCCAAACGTAGAAACTCTACGTATCATTTTCAACAGTAACGTATTATTGAACGGAAACGTGATAACGGAAGCTCGACCGGTAACTGATTCGTTTTCTTACTCCAAGTCTGAATTCTAGAACACTTCGATTTCCTTTTTATCAGCTTACGCGATAGTCTCTACTTGCAAACCATCAATGTTTATTTAACTGTCGTTGCTACTGGAAAAGGCAAGTGCAATACCACGTATTCTTCTAATTTTGTTTTTAGAGTACTCATGCGAGAAGGAATAAATATTTCTGGAGTCGCTCTATTGAAGGGGTGTTGGCTGGGAAATAATAATCCGTGTTTATTGTTGCGTTAGAGAAAAGCACTTGGATATTCTCAAAGAAAGAATAATCAGAGAATACATGGTTTATTTTCGGATTTTGCAAGTTCTTTTATAAACGTACGGATGAGTAAAAGATAGTAGTATGTTAGAAACTAATACATCTTTAGCCATTCTAGTCGCAAGCTCGAATGAGCAATTCTCCTTACTGAACACCATATGCTTAGTTTTGAGAATATGGCAAATTATCAAGTAATTATGTTGACGATTTCTTTCTGTTTGACATGATAACAGTGAAAAATTAGGTTTCAAAGTCCGATTTTGTTATGACCCAACCGCATTCAAAAAGGGAATATAAAATTTTCAGATAACGACTTGAAATATATTTGAACACAACATATATAAAGGTCTTAAAAAGACTGAAACAACTTGTTCAAGTTTCAACAGTTTTCATACATTGCTAGCTTAATGTGTGAAAGTATTTGTTTTCATCTGAAACTGATAAATAAAAGAGACAAAAAAGCCTGACCACTGTAAACACACTGGGAATCAAAGATATAATAATGAAAAATATCTTAATATTCTACTATATAATTCGTTCAGTTATTTCAATGGGCTGTATAAGGCATACTGAGAGCTGTCCATTTGCTAAACAGGACTGACTATACTAGACTCACGTGACCATTTTAAGTAAACTGTTGAATTCAGAGAACCATTGAGCTTCCGTTTGCTGGTATCACGTGACTTCGGTAGTCTGCTGAGGAGCTGGACTTCCTGCTCAATGAATTCCTCGTCCTAAGAAAATGACAAAAAATTGTCAAAATTGAACTCGTTGCTATCTTCTGGAAAAGCGCTGTAATTAATCTTTTCTTCATATTAATCGTTAAATGACGATTTAACGAAGACAACAATTTTGGAAGTGATAATGAGTGGATCATTTCTGTATTCCCGGTATTGGACTGGAACTAGCTTGCAACCGAGGCTAATGTGGGAATCTTTTCAAAATACCTTGTTAAATGCAAATGACATTTATCTAGTCTTAATGATATTCCCCTGCAGGAGCCTCCATTGCAAGCTAGTTCCAGTCCAATACCAAGAATATGACATTAATCAGATTTATTATTTTTCTTCCTCTTCTTTTTCCTCTTGCCCTGGTGTAATGCTAGCTTGTAATTTTGTTGGAAATGTTTATCTGCATCTCTATTCTTAGGCTACTTTTGATTTATAACTAATATACATGACCGTAATTTTTTCTTTATTGTATTTCATAGATAGCTGCCTAATTTTCTTACTAGCGTTATGGTTATTATAGGCAACTAATACCATATTTATAAGTTTCAAACAAGTTATAACTTCCAGTTTAATCGCTATTTTTTGGTATAAATAAATTTTGTTGTTGTTGTTGTTGTTGTTGTTGTTGTTGTTGTTGTTGTTGATATTCGCCAGCATGAGCCTCCATTGTATGCTAGTTCCAGTCCAGTACCGGGAATACAAGCATGGCCTATTACGTTATACAGTGGACCGAGGATGGGGACGTTTTCAATGCTAGATAGTTCGGTCCACAGTGCAAAGTTTTCAGGGCTTCAGCTTAGTCCGACTGGAAACAAGGAGTATTTAATTTTCAGCAAATCCTCGTAAAGGACCCATAACATTTCCAACTCTCACTACCCAATCAGAAGCACCACAAGCTATCACATCA
>JAHPZR010056231.1:82500-85923 GCA_019787425.1 Platygyra sinensis | reverse complement strand
ACCATCCTACCGACTGGGTATCAAGTATGCTAGTGGTGAGCAAGCCATCCACTGAAGCCGAGGGGAAATCAAGTTAAGCAAATCACACCGCCACAAAGATAGCCAATCATGGCTCAGTTCTAGGTACTTTTTTGTTTCTTGACCAATCAGAGAAAAGTCCAGATTCTGGACTAGCAACAGACAAATAGTCAAGTAATTGTATCAGGCGTACCTTTCCGCGCGACAAAAAATGTAAGGGACGCCTGATCGCAGGTTAGTATTTCTTCTGTAGAAAGCTCACCGAATTTGCGTTTTTTCCTCCATTTTTTGCCGACGGAACTTGGCTTCCCACAAAAAATTTTATGCCAAGGCACCTTTGCCGCATTAATTTCCGCATAAGGTCAAACGTAGGTATAATTGCTGGTAACCGAGATACAGTGAACCAATCAGAAAGCTAGAATTGCATTATCCGAGGTTGAGAATTTAATAATAGAATATATACAAGAATAAAAAAACATAAGAGCCTAAATTTATGTACATTTACAGCGATTACTAAAATCTTACTTCCATGGATTTGCTGGCTGGCTTTAAACCTTTAATGTTTCGAGAATAAAATGTGATTTTGTGAAGACTAAGGTT
This sequence comes from Platygyra sinensis, assembly GCA_019787425.1. Classification (NCBI taxonomy): domain Eukaryota; kingdom Metazoa; phylum Cnidaria; class Anthozoa; order Scleractinia; family Merulinidae; genus Platygyra; species Platygyra sinensis. The sequence goes on along the minus strand of JAHPZR010056231.1, from coordinate 85,305 downwards.
GCCTTCTTTTGGGAGGATCCGGTTCAGCATGTCTGATCCAGGATCGCTCAGATCATGGCGTACCAAAGGAACGGAACTTTGGTTCGCAGGATCAGTTACCATGACAATAGGCGCGAAACGCGTTAAAACAACCTAAACGTACGGCAAAAAAGCAAGAGGTCGCTAAAACAAACGAGTAAAACCAGTAATAACATCTCAAGCAATGTTACAAAACAAGGGGTTCCATCTTGGAGGTTGCATGCACGAGTATTCTGGAGTTATACGATAATTTTGCGGTAAAACCGAAACAAAGTTTTGCACAAGCCATTCAAATATTTGTATTTCACTGGCACTTTGTCGATTTTCTGATGACTTTCACTCAATAATAGGCAGAAACAGGTTTAAATTTTAAAAGACCAGTTTCCACAACATAAATGCTGTCGACCGAACGCGGAGGTGGATCTCATATATGAAGTACACATGCAATTCAAGGCCAAAACCGCTGCGCACGGTGATTAATTTCGGATTTTTCACCCAAAGGAACGCGCCGGATCATTGATCCGATGATCCGTTTGCAGATCACTCAGATCAGTGATCCGATGAATCCTTGTCAAGAGTAGATTCGATTGATCACTGATCTGAAAAAGGATTTGCTCGAAAGGAACACCACAGATCAGAAATCCTGATCCGGATCCTCCCAAAGGAACGCACCCTAAATAAGCAAGGAGTTCAAAAATAATACCAAAGTGGCGAAGATTTGGTGAGAAATCTTGTAAAATCCATGTTGTTTGAGAGTTCCAAGCCATTCTTGTTTGATGTCGCTATTTTGGAAGAGTTTTCGCCTTTATGTATGCGCTGCTAAGCGAGGTAGTCACCCCAGACATCCAGTTTTGAGGGGAATAGACACGAGTGTAAAATCAAATATAATGTCCATGAAGACGAATATTGTTCGAATGATCAAAGCAACCTGGGAAAGCAGGTATCAGGAAGAAGACAGCACTGACAAAAACGGAGAAATGGATAAAAAGCCTAACAGCCAACCCAGCCCTTACGTGGAAATGCCTTGACTGCTAGTAAATATTCGAAGTTTTGATTCGCCGTTCTAATGTCCTCGTGTATATTTTGTTACAAGTATGATATTCCTATGTAACAGGAGCACTGACAGGCGTGATAAAAAAAATTGCCAAAAAAAAATGTTTATTGTGTTCATTTGGTCACTAATTAACAAGTTATGGTTCAAATATTTTAAATACTCGCTAACTCCACAACAGCAAACTGTGTTCAGATTTTACCAATTCCGCCAGGATAATTTGAAAACACTCTTTGTCACTTCCATTGCTCGACGAGAGTTCTTATTGCTCGTTTAGAATTCTTATTAGTTAACCTCAGATGATTGAAAAACGCTCTTTGTCACTCTTTGAGTGCCAGGAATTCAGCTGTTTTGCAGATCGATGATTTTCGCACTAGTTCATGGTACACAGAAAATACTACACTTAGTACATCACGAATCGTGCACGTGCTGAAGAAATAAGCAGGGCGCTGATTGGCCAAAATACAAACTGTGTGAGTGTTAAACAAATTCTGCTCAACAGATTGGTTAAAATCATGGAGTGATGAAATTTTGACGCAAAGGCTCAATTTAATTGGATCAAAGACAAAGCCTTTTCTCCCCTTCATTCGTAAACAAAGGCGCTGGTTCCGGTTACAAAGGAGTCGGCACGCAAACGAGGTCGTGCGCTGATTCGCTTGAGTGCGGGCATGAGCAGTTTAGATTTCCGCTTTGAACTGAAAACGACGTAAAAAGAACTCCCACACTATCTCAGTTTTGGAGAACATTGCAGGAGTATACACAGGTGAGTTTTGCAGCTTTTCCGGTTTTTTTTTTATCGCTTTGTATTCGCTGATCTATAATGATTAGCACTGTTCGAGGAAGCACTCATCGAGGTAATGAAGTCTTCAGTGATCACTCTACGGGGCGACGGTGCGCATTTATGTCTTTTCAATCGATCAAATTCGGTAGATTTATACAAACAAATATCGATGAAGTCTTACATACTTGTTGTTCTTATCAGAAGAGGTGCCAATGGGCACAAAGGGAGAGGAGAATTGTTGAGATAATTGTGAATGTTTGGATGAAAATGTGCTTCATAATCTCGGTCTCATCAATGTACATGGCGCGCCCTTTTTGAAAACCTTTAATGTTTCGAGAATAAAATGCGATTTTGTGAAGACTAAATAAGCAAGGAGGTCAAAAAAATACGAAAGTAACGAAGATTTGGTGAGAAATGTTGTAAAAGATATGTTGTTTGAGAGTTCCAAGCAATTCTTGTTTGATGTCGCTATTTTGGAAAAGTTTTCGCGTTTGCTTATTCGTAGCTGGGCGAGGTAGTCATTCCAGACTTGAAAACACTCTTTGTCACTTCCATTGCTCAACGATAGTTCTTATTTGACATCTGGGTTTTTATGACAAAAACTTTGTACTCAGCTAAACAGCCTTGAATTTGCATAAGTGCTGTTAACCTTGGCTGCGCGTTATAAATAAACCACTACACATATATAAAGGGCGTTCCAGAGCTTGTATTAATTTTACAAAATAAGGCCCCCAGGGCTTATTAAGAAAAAAAATGAAACACTTCAAGGGGGCTTCTCTTGTGAAATGAAAAGGTGTTATACCCCCGTTATATCTGCGTCTCAAACAGTTGTCTGAAATTGGTAATTTCGTCGCGGCGACCTTTTGATTTTGGTAATTAATACACACAATATCTGCGCTTTATAATCTGTATACCAGGCCCGGGTTGTTCAAAGGATGGATAACGCTATCCACCG